>NWSH02000050.1:11568273-11603146 GCA_002382865.2 Heliothis virescens | reverse complement strand
GGAGAAAAGTTATTGCAAAAATATATGTTGATCCCTAGACACTTTTGATGTGTGTATATAATAATATATATAGAATATAATATATATAGTACAAAACAATATTATGTACATAACATTATACAGTACAAAAAAAGGTAAAAAGGGAAGGGATTGCTGTACTCATCATTATTAACAACTTTTACTACCTATGGATCAAAACCTGACAAGATTCAAACGAAAATTTTGCTGTTCCATACATTTAATCGAATACCTATCAACATGCATATAACACAACTGAAAAGGCGATTTCTAGGTTTGATCATGAATATGAGTATAACAAGCCACTTTGGCTTTTGCGTAAAATAATTCTTCCTATGAAAAAGGTGGTAACACCGTTTCAATTGACTTTAATAATTAATATTACAATAATATAAGATGCACACAAAAAAGTAGGTACGTTTTCTTTTTCTAAAGAATATTAAAATTGACTGACAACCCTAGCTTAGATAATGTTAGGACCACTTTTCTAACCAAGTGGCCAAACTTTGCCTGTTGCATGATTTCATGGTAAATATACATGAAAACTTATCGTTAACAATCGCAAATGATTAAAATGTCAACGTTTTAAATAATTTGTATAAAAGAAATCAGGAATCTACATAATTTAAGGACTTACTTGAAAAGTTTTCCCACAACTTTTGATAACCGCCTCGACGCACTTGAGATTTCGACTCAACTGTCAAAAACCATGCATGCTACCAACATAACGTAACCAACTAAGTGTTGCCAGATAATTTTGTTAAATATTAAAAAATATTCCCTTTGCCATATTATTAAATTTAAAGAGATATTACTTTTTCTACAGATTAGGCAAACATAGGACGCGAGGCAAAATTAGGGCATTTGACGGTACCAGTAGATGTATATGTTGCAGTCAAAACTCTTAACCAGTCAAAAGTACTATTGAGTAGCAAAATCAGTCAAAACTACTTTTGACCGTAAGCTTTATATGTATTAATACTTTTGACTAAAATAACAGTGAAAAGTACTTTTGCCCAATGGCGTTGGTTAAAAATACTTTTGACCAAGAGATTCCGTCAAAAGCGGTTTTGACTGGTTGTATCAGTCAAAACTCTTAAAAAATTAAGGCGGTCGATAAAAAAAAAACGACAAACGCACATAATAAACTTTCATATTACTAGTTAGCAACATGAAGCAAGCATGCATATGCAGCAAGCATGGTTTCTGTCCGGCTCCAGCGCTGCAGGGCTCCAGCGGTCCCACGCGAATTTATCGTCGCAGATAGGTTGAACGCTCACCACCGCAGTTTCGGGTTGCTGGCCGGCATTGCCGGCCAGCCTCAGCCGCGGTGGCGAGTGTTACATCAAGGTTACATCTGACTGCATCATATACACCTTGTTCGGAATAGTAAAATTATTTTCTATTCCATTGTGCGGTTTTCAAATTTGATTTGCAAATAAAAATTTTGAATAAAATGAATCCAAATCAAAAAACAGTTTACCTATATACGTAAAGAAAAGTAAAATAATTATAATTTTAATTTGGATTAAAAACTCCAAACACTCGAACTTTTGACAAAATATCCGAACGCGCAATGTGTGGTGACGTGCCGTGAATCTCGAAACGTGGCTGACGTTTGCGTTGTTTTGTCAGTTATCCTTTCGTTATTTCCAACATCGGTGGCCGCTAATACTGCGCTAAATTGCGTTTTGCAAAGTATTATCTAAAACCTAATACTTTAATTATTTCAAGTAAGTAATAGTGATAATATAAGCATTACTCCATTGGAATCGTATTGGAAATTGGGGTTTCCGAGGTATTTATCTAACTGTTTCGTGTCCTATTTCTAGAATAATGGATCAAATCGCGAAGTTCGTAGAGCCTGGCAAGCAGTTCGCCAAGGACTCCATCAGACTGGTGAGGAGATGCACCAAACCAGACAGGAAAGGTGAGTTTTAGTTTCATTTATGTTTGTTACTATTAGTATGTATCAACAGTTACGATGTTGGCACTATTCCATGGAGGTCCCGTTGTTTCTAGATTGTAAATCAATTAACCTTTTTAATATGAATGAAAGTTACCCTCATTTGCAACTAATTTCAGTGTAATTAGTGTGCTTAATTAGTTTATTAACTGGACATCTAAACATATGTTACCAAAATATACCATCCTATCTGCCAAATCGGTTTGAAGAGAAAGTTATATTGCTGAAAGAATGTTTAGGTCTGGGTGTTGTAGGTCCCAAGTACACCTGCTATTCCAGATAGAAAGTCCTCTATTTTCATCAGGAAACAATGATAATGTCCACAATAATCTATAAAATGTTGACACCTCATCAAGTTCTGATGACATAAAATTCTTATAAACATGTACCCTGTCTTCACTTCTTCAAAGGCAGGAGTACATTGTAGGTTTTAGATGCCTGGTCTTTATCTCAATAATATTTTTTTGGGAAATTCTGTTGCTCTTTACATCAATATTGTCAGCTGATTATAAATTTTATGTTATAGCAAATAAATGCAGTTTTTTGAATGAACCTAGTAGGCAAATACATATAGTTTAACATTATCCACAATAATACTTACGAACTTATTGTAGAAAATTACCTGCATCATTTATCTTAGTAATCTCATGATTACTGGAATAGTAAAAGGTTACCATTGTGAGATGTCTTAAGATGAATGAATTTGTTACCAAGTATTCTCATTCATTTTTTATTAAATGAATTTGTGATTTTTGCTTGTGGAATTGTCACAAATTACATATATCCTTGTTGCCTTGCTGTTATCAGTGAGTCTGTCCCTGACAACTGGTGAAAATACTGTTAGTACCACCCTTTTTACAGTATAGGAAAGGTAATTTTTGTTTGATGGGTAAAATTTGACATATTCAGGTAGGTTTACCTGCTGGCATCCATACTATACGATCAGAGGAATTTTTAGTTTTGTACAGGAATAGCTATGTAACTATTTCAAGCTCAAAGCTATTGTTATTTACCATGTGTAGACCATAACATAATGTATGTGTTACTGTTACTGATTTTTTTGAGGAAATTCATAGAATAGTGGATTATCTAATTCTGACATGTCCTTTTCACTGAACACCATACATTACCCCATACTATACTCTCCATACATTTAATATTTGTAATTATTAACCAGAAACTGTTTCTTTACTTTCAGAATTCCAAAAGATCGCCATTGCCACAGCCATCGGTTTCTGCATCATGGGCTTCATTGGATTCTTCGTAAAACTGATACACATCCCTATCAACAACATCATTGTCGGATCATAGACTGCCTAGTATAGTTTTAGACTTAATTCTACATTTAAGACCTCCAACAACTCTATAAGTTATCTGTCGTAAATTTCATTTATAATTGTTTCTTAAAAAAATAAATTATTCCATAAACATTTCTTTATTTTTCACTGGCAACTAGCTCTGTCTAATCTATACCTGTGTGCATGAATGGAATGGTTAGTTATCTGAATTTTGTGTACCTTATTGATTTTGATTATGTGTAATATATTAAAATAAATGCTATATTTATTAAATATATTAGATCTATAATTAACTGGATTTTTCTCTTTCAAAAGCAACTCTCTTTTATTTCGTGGATAAGGTCATGGTTATTTAGCAAGCCATGTAATCAAAAACAGAAAAACGAAGTAACAATTTTATTTTGTTGATAACAATGTCATATTTATGTAAAACAATGTATAAAACATTGATTTTTTTTTATTAAAGTTCATAAAACAGATTTTAATAGATACTATTACAATTTCAGTCTGAGTCTTGTGATAGATTTGTGAATAGAGAAAACCTGTTGCTTACCTAGGAATATATCAATTAATATGTCTTAATTTTGCATTTTACCTACTTTTTAGACTAACTAGAAATCAGGGAGAAGAATTATAAATTAGGCGACGTTAGTGTCAAAATTACCTAAGGAAACTTACGACAAACTAAATTATTTGCTTAAATTAACATTTAAACTAATCCCTAGCTTTCTCAAGCACATGGATGTAGAAGCTGGGCACTTTAACTTCGTTCAATGGTTTGAAGTCAGCGTATATTTTGTGGATAGCGCGGTTGTCAAATGCCTCATCCAACATTTTCGTGAATTTCTCCAATTTGTGGGGGAAGTAGCACAATCGGAATTCGCTGAAATTATAAAGAAAATACACATTTTAGTTTGATGGTAATAATGAGATCATTTATGATATAGAATTAAATGCTACATAGATGGAAGATGGAGATGGAATTTGGTCTCATATACTTATATCACGAAAGTCCGAAAAATTCAATCCGGGAAATTGAACCCAGATCTCGGTGCATTGTAGACAGTAAGCCATTGATCACTTGGGCATAACGTGTACTTGCGTATGCGAACTTCTTACCACATACTTCGAAATACTTCCATCAATGCACAATAGATGGCGCTGTTCTCATGATGAACAATGTACTGAAGTTTAAAAAAAAGCTTGCGGGGAAGTTATGGAGAAAAAAATTGCCGGTTAACCAGTACACGGTCTCCTAGTCTCAACTATGAGATTACAAAAAAAATGGAGAAATAAATTGGATGTCTCACCTCTTCTCATTACTAGTGTCATCAGTGGTTATGCAGTAGTCGAGTGCGACCAGCTGAGCCTTACCCCCCACTACCAGCACTGAAGTCTTGATGTCCACTGGATATTTACACTGGAAATAAGTAAATTAAGAAATGTAAAACTCGTTTTCAAGAATATCCGTAAAGGCAGTCTTTACCTTATTGGAGGTCTGTTTGGTGAGGTACAGTAAAGGGAACTGCAGCACCTATTATGGTAGGTACCTACTGGGTAAGTAAAGAAAACAAAGTGTGTGTCATCTAAAGTGCCCTGGGCAAGAACCTACAGTAAGATCAGATTAGGATTGGATGGGTGAATGAAACTGTTCACATCATTGCTTATTTCTGGTAAAATGACATGTCTGTAGATTTTTCAAGTATATTCAACGATTCGCGCCAACGTTCTTCGCCCACAATTTTCCGACACAAATCACCCCTATAAGATTGTATGCAAAACAAGGAAATGCAGTAGGTAAGTAGGTAAGTAGTTATCTAATAAAAGATGAGGAAAAATACTGACATAAAAAGTTATAGGCAGGTTACAGAGCAAAATAAAATGAGTAGGCAGCTATTTTATGAATGTTATTCAATAAGCATTAAGTCTTAAATCCTTGAACTCCACAAGTTCACGTGTCTATTTGTCATCGTCTCAGCTTGTTTATCATCTCGTGCTGATAAAATTGAAAATTCATCGTTGAACTGTTATTTAATAAAATTATCTCCTGCCCCAATAAAATAATAGTCCGATAAACATGCTATTACCATGTAATATGGACCCGAAATTTACGTAAACACTTTCCGATTGTGAAATTGTTGATAAAATTGCATGGAGACAGAATATAGACCAATACAATCTCTTCATCTTCTTTGAATTATAACAATGTGTTTGTTATTTAATTCACGTAGGAGCCATTACGGATTTTAACCGGTAAAAACTGGTTGACTTACCTATATCGATAAGATTTGAGAGTTTAAAATGCTGTTAGGCATAAGTAACGCATATTTACAGATATTACCTACATAGGCATTACTTTAACTCTGAAATGACTATCACCGCATTACGCTTGTTCTAATAAGAAAATATATTTTGGGCTCCTACTTAGAAATTCCTGATATGAGTAGGTAGGTTGACTCGAGCCTGCTAGCACGAGTCACAGCATTTAAGCTGAGCGCTGACCTTTTCCATACATTAGAGAGGCAACTGCAGTATTTATTAATTGTTTTGTCCTATTATGTAATTTAAGTTGTTGTCTTTTGCTTCTCTGTGGAATAAATGGTTTTTCTTTCTTTCTTTCTTTTTCTTTCTATACCCTACCTACCCGGATCTGTACCCCTATATCCCGGATTATGGAGCTAGATTAATTAAAATGCGGTACAAAAAATCCTACTCACATTATAATAAATAGAGTGTCCAGGAGTCGCTCCGCTGTCAATCATAGCATCATAATTCCTATGGTCAATGAACAGCAAGCCGCCAGGTTTCAGGCATTCAGCGAAGTTCCTAAGGCACATCTTTTGCATTCTCTGGTCTCCATACTCGTCCAGAAGATGGGCGAAGGAGTTTCCGAGGCAGATGACAGCGTCGAACTTGGTGCCGGGCAAGAAGGATTCAATGTCACGAGGTAATGTTTCCCAGTTCGCTTCTTCGATAACTGAAAATGAGAAGCAAAATATAAAAACAGCTGTTTTAGTGCCTTCTTCTGGATTTTTGTTCAGTGAAACACTTAGCTTGTCTTGGTACGTACCTGAGCGTTTTCAAAATAAAGTGTACCATGACCGAATTTATTTTCAGATTTTAAATATGGTATTTTCGATGGCTTTTCTATTAGAATATAACTTAGATGTATTGTAATTTATGAAATTATATCTATTTCCTTCATTATCAAGCTATTTTACGAGAAATCGTAAAATTAAACTGACTCTGTGGAAAAAAATGTCAGTTTTGCGACAACCTTAAAAGCAAAAGCTAAATATCTTACAACTTTGAAAAAACACACAAATTCTATCAATTGTATTTTAAAGAGCATAATATATATATTATTAAAACATGCAATAATAGTGAAAAACTTAATAATATGTGATTTCCAAGCTAATGTTAAGTTCGGTTTTGCCACAACTGATGTTAGGTAACCGTTATTTTTTCAATATTGTAATTGGTTAAGTAGTTTCAAAGGAACACTAGATTATTGCTTTCGTAATATATATTGCTATTTTAAATATTGAAATTAAATAATTTGTACACTTTCATATTAAAAATTAACAAAAACTAAGAAATCCCTCGTCGTAAAACACAGGACAATCGCAAAACTGACCGTCCATTTTTTGTAAGGCTGAGCTTACATGAATACATTTTTGAGAAAAATAATGCAATAGAATAAAATAAAACCAATATATATTTTAAATGTTTTATATTACTCATACTTATTTCACAAATCAGATCAAATTTTAAGTATCAAAATAATCACAAATCGAATTAGTTGTTACTTTCACAACTCACCTAAAGTATTTTTACAGCCATTGTATATTTCTTAATTCCTATAAAATTAACAAACCTTTAATAGTATAAATTGTGTTATTCTATAATTAGTAATTAAATTACTGATTTCTACTAGGTGTTGCATAATAATATAATATCACAACATTTTTGGCACTTTTTTTCTCTTATCAATAATTAAATATACTAAGCGTTATACTTTTATTTTTATCTTAATAATATTAATTACTCTAAAACCTTGATCAAGGTTAAATCTGAGATCTTTTACGTAATTTGTCAGTCGTTAATATTATACTTGTAAAAAAAATATATAAAAATAGGTGGCTGTGACAGTTACTAAATAATCAAATAATAATATAATTGAATCAACTATATGAAACCACAAATAGTAACAAAAAATAACAGGTAGGTATTTTGTACCTAAAATAATATTTAAGTGTTATCATGAATAATTGACTAATATATTCAATGAATGGTTTAGCATTTGCTAACAAACAAACAATAAATCAAATTTGGCGCTAGTCATGGGCACCATGTATTATTATGCGAAAACAAAAAAAATGACATAATTTCGAATCTTAAACCAAATTATAAATCAGAAAACTAAGATGAAAACAAAAAAGAGTCACTTATTCCAACAAATTACACATTCTTCAGCAGGAAAATGATCGTATACACATAGTTGGCAATCATTGCACCAAAAATATGGAGTTTGCAATAAGTAAAAAATATCAGTTCTAGTCATGGCTAGCATTAAATGCGTCGGTCTTTGNTCTAGTAAATTGCCTACTGATTTATGATACACGTGCCGCGGGCGGCGCGCCTTTGAGGACGCGCGGTGCGCCTTTGATTTGGCTGTCGGCATACCTCAAAGTTAACAAACACAATAACCGCTACACTAATAAATCAAATACCACAGAAACCGATGTTATCACTTTTTTAAAATTTGCCTGATTTAGGGGAAATTGTAGCACATTTAGGGCAAAAAATAGGTTTTTTAAAATTAATTATTATTGTTGCTATGACGAATCTATAAAGTTTTCAAATTTATTTGGTCTTCTGATTGCTTAACCTAAATTACCCTTATGAGTCCGACGGGGTAAACATAACATATTGTATATGTAAAGAAAGACTTAGTATCAAAGAAAGAAGTTAAGACCATGAGAACCGAAAAAGTGATTAAAAAGGGAAGTATAAGAGAGTTAAGAACGAAATACGAAAATGATATGATCCTATTTAAAAAACACCATTTTAACAATAACCATATGCAGAAACAATATCAAAAGGCTGTGTCTGAGCTGAAAGACAACGAATGTCTAATTGTATGTGACTTTTCGGAATCTTATGAAGCGAAAATGGCAAATGAAGTTCAAAGCATGCACTTTGGTGCCTCCAAACGTCAAATATCTTTGCACACAGGTATGGCATATACGAAAAATCAAGCACAGTCTTTTTGTACGATGTCGGACGAGAATAGCCACCAGCCACCGGCGATTTGGGCTCACCTAGCTCCTGTAATCGAAATGGTAAAAACAAGAACACCGAATATAGAGATATTTCATTTTTTCACTGATGGCCCCTCTTCGCAGTACCGTCAGAAGAACAATTTCTACTTACTGGCTTATTTCACAAAGACTTACGGGTTCAAGTATTCGACTTGGTCGTTTTATGAAGCGCATCATGGCAAAAGTGTAGCTGACGGCATCGGTGGCAGCGTGAAACGGAGTCTGGATAAAAAAGTATGTCTTGGAACCGATGTAGTAGATGCAAAAGATGCTTATGAAGTGTGCAAAGATTGTTTGAAAAAGACCAAAGTGTTCCTTATCTCAAAAAGCGATATTGACAACATATCAAAAATATTGCCAGCTAAACTTCCACTTCTCAAAGGAACTATGCAATTGCACCAGATAATTACAGACAAAAATGACAAATTCAAAATTGCATATAGAGATGTAGGCTGCTTTTGTGGAGAACAAAGAGGACAGTGTGAGTGTTTCTCTCCAAAACCTCACTATGTGATAGATCCTAGAATAACTCTTGATGGTATGGATGGTAAAAATCCAGTTGATCCAGTGAATCTACCCTTTGACCAACCTGTAGATACTCGTATTAATGACGATCATACGATAGCAGAAATTGGATCTAACTGCTCGTTATCTATCAATGAAATAATTGATTCTGTTGAAATAATTGATTCTGTTGAAATAATTGATACGATGGAACTTCCAATAATTAGCGTACAACAATTGGAAGAATATTTGCCTAAAAATGAGAGTAGTTCCACAAATGAACCTAAAATAAAGATATTAGAAGAAAGGAGGTTCTATCCAAAATCAAAAAAGGTCTTAACTGAAATTCATCATAATTCCGTCGACAATATCGTTCCAAGCGCTCAATGTTGCAAAATTCAAACAAAGGGTGTCCAATGTCAGAAATGTCTTACGACCATCTCGGGACGAAAAGGGACATGTATGGTTTGCAAAAAAATATACTGCAACGAATGTATCGGTCAGCAAATATATCCTGATTTTATATGCGATCCATGTCTAGAAAGCTAAAAAATTATGTAGGTATTAATTTCTTCATTATAGGTACTGAAGAAATTACTTCCATTATAATTTCTTTCTCAATTCTAAAGTCATCAGTGCAGTCCCTATATACTTATATGTACTTATATACTTATTTACTTATATAATATTATAAATGCGAAAGTAACTCTGTCTGTCTGTCTGTTACTCTTTCACGCCTAAACCAGTGAACCGATTTTGATGAAATTTGGTACAGAGATAGAATAGACCCTGAGGAACAACATAGGCAATAGTTCCCTCGGGAAGCGGGCGAAGCCGCTGGCAGAAGCTAGTTTAATGTAAAGTTTGATAGCGTATTATTTGTTGCACTTCAGTCAATAATGACTTTGATTATTTTTTTTCAGATTGAACTCCTACATAAGAGCTACAGCATGGTTGTTTATTACGATATTGATAAAATTCTGACAAGATATGATTTTGTGCAGTGTTACTACAATCATATTAAATGGCCTTGGCCTGTAACTCACTTTGTCAGAACTGAATATTGCTATGGATGTCGAGAGGAGCTACATACGAATAATATCGATACCTCCCACGTAAGTTGTTGTAACCCACAATATACATGTTTTACGTTTTTTAACCAAACCGCCTATTTTTGCCTACTTTATGAGCTAAGAGTAAAAAAACTAAAAATATATATTTTTAAGTATACGTTTTTTTACTTTTAGCACATAAAGTAGGCAAAAATAGGCGGTTTGGTTAAAAAACGTAAAACATGTATATTGTGGGTTACAACAACTTACGTGGGAGGTATCGATATTATTCGTATGTAGCTCCTCTCGACATCCATAGCAATATTCAGTTCTGACAAAGTGAGTTACAGGCCAAGGCCATTTAATATGATTGTAGTAACACTGCACAAAATCATATCTTGTCAGAATTTTATCAATATCGTAATAAACAACCATGCTGTAGCTCTTATGTAGGAGTTCAATCTGAAAAAAAATAATCAAAGTCATTATTGACTGAAGTGCAACAAATAATACGCTATCAAACTTTACATTAAACTAGCTTCTGCCAGCGGCTTCGCCCGCTTCCCGAGGGAACTATTGCCTATGTTGTTCCTCAGGGTCTATTCTATCTCTGTACCAAATTTCATCAAAATCGGTTCACTGGTTTAGGCGTGAAAGAGTAACAGACAGACAGACAGAGTTACTTTCGCATTTATAATATTATATAAGTAAATAAGTATATAAGTACATATAAGTATATAGGGACTGCACTGATGACTTTAGAATTGAGAAAGAAATTATAATGGAAGTAATTTCTTCAGTACCTATAATGAAGAAATTAATACCTACATAATTTTTTAGCTTTCTAGACATGGATCGCATATAAAATCAGGATATATTTGCTGACCGATACATTCGTTGCAGTATATTTTTTTGCAAACCATACATGTCCCTTTTCGTCCCGAGATGGTCGTAAGACATTTCTGACATTGGACACCCTTTGTTTGAATTTTGCAACATTGAGCGCTTGGAACGATATTGTCGACGGAATTATGATGAATTTCAGTTAAGACCTTTTTTGATTTTGGATAGAACCTCCTTTCTTCTAATATCTTTATTTTAGGTTCATTTGTGGAACTACTCTCATTTTTAGGCAAATATTCTTCCAATTGTTGTACGCTAATTATTGGAAGTTCCATCGTATCAATTATTTCAACAGAATCAATTATTTCAACAGAATCAATTATTTCATTGATAGATAACGAGCAGTTAGATCCAATTTCTGCTATCGTATGATCGTCATTAATACGAGTATCTACAGGTTGGTCAAAGGGTAGATTCACTGGATCAACTGGATTTTTACCATCCATACCATCAAGAGTTATTCTAGGATCTATCACATAGTGAGGTTTTGGAGAGAAACACTCACACTGTCCTCTTTGTTCTCCACAAAAGCAGCCTACATCTCTATATGCAATTTTGAATTTGTCATTTTTGTCTGTAATTATCTGGTGCAATTGCATAGTTCCTTTGAGAAGTGGAAGTTTAGCTGGCAATATTTTTGATATGTTGTCAATATCGCTTTTTGAGATAAGGAACACTTTGGTCTTTTTCAAACAATCTTTGCACACTTCATAAGCATCTTTTGCATCTACTACATCGGTTCCAAGACATACTTTTTTATCCAGACTCCGTTTCACGCTGCCACCGATGCCGTCAGCTACACTTTTGCCATGATGCGCTTCATAAAACGACCAAGTCGAATACTTGAACCCGTAAGTCTTTGTGAAATAAGCCAGTAAGTAGAAATTGTTCTTCTGACGGTACTGCGAAGAGGGGCCATCAGTGAAAAAATGAAATATCTCTATATTCGGTGTTCTTGTTTTTACCATTTCGATTACAGGAGCTAGGTGAGCCCAAATCGCCGGTGGCTGGTGGCTATTCTCGTCCGACATCGTACAAAAAGACTGTGCTTGATTTTTCGTATATGCCATACCTGTGTGCAAAGATATTTGACGTTTGGAGGCACCAAAGTGCATGCTTTGAACTTCATTTGCCATTTTCGCTTCATAAGATTCCGAAAAGTCACATACAATTAGACATTCGTTGTCTTTCAGCTCAGACACAGCCTTTTGATATTGTTTCTGCATATGGTTATTGTTAAAATGGTGTTTTTTAAATAGGATCATATCATTTTCGTATTTCGTTCTTAACTCTCTTATACTTCCCTTTTTAATCACTTTTTCGGTTCTCATGGTCTTAACTTCTTTCTTTGATACTAAGTCTTTCTTTACATATACAATATGTTATGTTTACCCCGTCGGACTCATAAGGGTAATTTAGGTTAAGCAATCAGAAGACCAAATAAATTTGAAAACTTTATAGATTCGTCATAGCAACAATAATAATGAATTTTAAAAAACCTATTTTTTGCCCTAAATGTGCTACAATTTCCCCTAAATCAGGCAAATTTTAAAAAAGTGATAACATCGGTTTCTGTGGTATTTGATTTATTAGTGTAGCGGTTATTGTGTTTGTTAACTTTGAGGTATGCCGACAGCCAAATCAAAGGCGCACCGCGCGTCCTCAAAGGCGCGCCGCCCGCGGCACGTGTATCATAAATCAGTAGGCAATTTACTAGAGACGCACTTTTTTTGGGATATATCGATTTTATTATCGATATGTATCATTATTGTGTTGAATGTTGACTTGAATAGTTTACCTGAAGTAGAGTAATTCCACATAATAACGAACTGGCTTATGATACGAAGTTGGTGAAATTGATACAATCCCGGCAAAAATAAACTTATCCAAGAAGTGTTAAACACGAATTAATATTACAAAGTAGACGCATCGTTATCGTTCTAATTATTTAATTATTAATTTAGCAATTCGTTGGCACTGTTAAATTAATAATAATTTGACAATCACATCTATGATACGAAATATTTTTGACTTCAATCGATATCGACATCGACATTTAAAATTTAAATAATATTTAAAGAGTTACGTCTCTACTCTCTAGTCAAAGGCACCGCCGGCTATTGTATTTTAAATTTATTTGGGTTCATGACCTTACGAAGTCATTACCCGGAAGACGATGACCCTTGAACCGTATTGCCATATGATTTTCGTCATTTTATGAAATATTATTACGTTTTTTTGAGGGGTAATTCTTTTTTACTCGTATGCAGCTGAGAAAATTTTTATGGAATCTCATGTAGGTACCTAATAATTCCTTCACTGGTCAGACGGGGTTTTTAGAACAGCCTGTATATGTTCTTTCCTATCCCATTCCAGCCATTCTACTTCCTGGTTTAATTTCTCTTCTGTAACCAGATTAAACTGTACCTTTCTATCTTTGCATTGACGACATGTATGGTACATGCAGTTGTAGTTGTTTGTGTCGCAACATATATTCTCTAAAGCATCTTTTCTCATGCCACTGATGATTCCGTGTTTTACCAGGGCTGTATGTAAATAGTCTATATTACTATGCTTGGGGCACAAACAAGTATTTCTCGAGTTTATTCCTGGCGAAAGAATAAAAAACGGTTTGTTCCTGTAAAACGTTGTAAATCCGTACCGACCTCCCTCAGTTTTGTATTTTTTAAAAGTGTTCACTAGTGTATCACACAAGTATCGAATCTGTTTTTTGGTTTTATTTTTAGTTCTCGTTTCCTTTTTTCCTGCGGTATTACGACTGACGTCATCTCTCATATAAAATTTCTCTATTTCTGGAATCTCTGTAGGTTTTGTGCGTTTCTTCTTTTCTCTTACTTTGCCTTGTAAACCTAGCATTTTTATAATAATCTTTTTGTTTTCGGAATTTTTCACGATCTTTTTTAAAGTCTGTTTTTCCGTTCGCTTAGTGCAATTTTGATACGTTTTTTTCAGTGCATGTTCTAACATTTCATTCCTTGCTTTCAATTTTAATAACTCTGTTTCCAAATAATTTACTTCGTCTTTGTTCTGTTTCAAAAGCCTTTGGTTACGTTTTTTATAAGCCTCTTTCTGTCTTTTTAGTTTTATATTGTATGCCATGAAACGTCTGCATTTATTCGCCAGGTATATATTTTTTGTTTTAAGGTTTTGAATATGTTTTATACAATTAATTTGAGATGCTGATGCTATGTCTTCGGATTGTAAATTGTCGTGAGGTGCCACGTTGACACTATCCTGTACACTTTGCCTTTTTTTCTGTCTACTAGCTTGTTTTTCTTTTCGCCAAACTTTTCTCCTAATCTCAGCTTCTTCTTGAGTCATTTCTGAAACTTTTTTTTTCTTTTGTTTTATTCTTTGTAAATTTTTTATTCTCTGCGCCTCAAGCTTTTCAGGATTTTCATTTTTTAACTTTTCTCTATATCTTTTAGACCTTTCTGCACTCGTGAGTGGCATCGTGTGACCTAAAATGTATTTAGCGATTTTTAAATAATAAGAACTTTAAAGAAAAGAATAAAAAATCTTTTAAAAAAAGTAGTGCCTCTTTGTATGAACCTTCCGATGATGAATAAACGTAGCACTGTATGACATAACCTCATACATAACTAGCTTTTGCCCGCGCGGCTTCGCTCCCGTTCTTAGGGAAGAACGGGAGCGTAAAGTAGGGTGGAGTAGGGACTCCACCCTACTTTACCCTATTCTACCCTACTCTACCCTACCCCATCCTACTTTACCCTACCCTATCCCACTCTACCCTACTCTTACCTACTCTACACTACTCTACCCTACTCTTCCCTATTCTTCCCTATTCTACCCTACTAAACTTCACATAAACCATCTACTAAATAGTCCAAACAAAGCCTAAACATTTGATTTGGATAGGTGATCCCGTTCTTGAGTTATAATATTAGAACGAAAAGTAGCATTGATTTTTATATTTAAAGATAAACCTAAACAAATAAAGGATACCTACTTGTTTTAAAAAAAAACCGACTATCCAAACAGACCAACAGACATAATACAAAACAGGAAATAAAAAGAACTGTAAATTATATAATCGTAATGTAAACCAAGCTTTATGGTGTCGGTTTTGCGACTTTGCTGGTCAGCCTGGTAGGTCACGGGATAAAATGTCGCAAACCTGACGTGACGCTCTCCTCCCTTATTATAATCTGAACTGTATTCTAATATAAATATTTACACTAAATTTGTTATTAACTATATTACGATTACATTATTAAATTATTAATCTTTTAAATATCATGGAATGATGTAAACTTACCGGAATCAGCAGTTATTGTGTCTCAAATCCGACACAAGAAATCTTGACGTTCGTGGCACAACAAAATACACACGTTGTTTTACTTGGTTTCGTGTCACAACTGGGTCTTTTTTAATTCAAACTGTGGATTGTAAGGATAATGTTGCCAGATCAGAAATGAAAAAGTCTTTATTTATTATTTAAATAGCATTTTTAGCCGTGACAAACCTGTCATGTCCGGTCGGCACCACTTTTTACATGTTTATTGGAAATTGAATTGTGGAACTGTGTGTTTAAGGTTTAAATTAAAAAGTACCGGAGACGATAGAAGACTCAGAGTTCTTTCAAACCGCACCAAAATATCAATGAATCGCGTACAAAAATTATTCAGAATAGCTTTTAACATCGAGAAATTCGAGAGGGGGACACGTCAAAAACTGACTTCTTGCTGATTAAAATTGGTCATTATTTTAATTGCTCTATATTTTTTCATTATTGTTGCACTTCATTTACTAGTTTAAAATGTGTTTAGTACTTACAGTCATTAAAATATTTACCAGATCTTATCATATTTTGTTAGTAATACTTCAAACACAAGGGACAACCGAAAAGTGGGGGGTACACTTTTTTGTGAAAACGCTCACCTACTATTTACAATGAATCATTGGGAATTTTATTCTGAGCTTTTCTTATTGCATTTTTTCCTCATAAGCTCAGAAGAAGCATTGAAAAATAAGGAAATAGGTAAGTAAATGGTCTCAATATCCTGTGCATGCAGTGTTTAGTGCATGCAGTTATTTCGACTAGTAGTAGGGACAGGTAAAACCTACTTAGACTTCCAGTCTATACGTAGGTGTAGTAGGCTGCTGATTAGCCTACGCCGGCTTACATGGACCAAGTGCCTTTCTGACCATGTCACTGTACGGTCAGATAGACAGTTACTTACATACAGATCCAGACCTATCCGAATCTGTAAAATTTTACCAACCGAACCTTCAACTGTTGTGATAAGGGAGAAAATCTATTGAAGAAATTTGTCTGTACAATACTTTATTTCGTAACTTAGGGTAAATAAAGTGCTAGTTAAACGATACCTACTCCATTCATCGTACTTGGTGTCTTTCCTCTTGTCCCACCTGGCCTTGAGCGCGTGTTTCAACATCTTGTCTGAAGCGTCTATTGACACCAGCTTGAAGCCTTCATCTACCAGCATCATGGAGTCTATTCTGTAACATTCAAATGGTTTAAACATTATTTTGGCGAATGGGGAAGTATAAGAGTACCTAAATAAGGGGAACTACCTGGATGTGACTGAAGACTGAGAGGGAGAGTTTAAAAATTAGAGACGATCTCTGCTTGGAACTTCGTTTAGTATGTTAGTTACCTACCTGTAGCATAATAAGACCTATTTGGCTAACAAGATTGACAAAAAAAAAATGTTGCCAGTATTTCCCAACTAAGACTTATACCTACTAAATTGAAAATGTTTCGCTTACGTAGCATTTCTTTTAGTATCATTAAATCAGCATCGGAACTATGACTATTTTCTGATTAAAAAAACCCAACCCTATGCAAGGTATAAGCCCATATCACATATTACACTGTAGTTTCTATCTCCTACTATCTACGTTGTGTTTTGTTTAAGAGTGCAACTTTGTAAAGCTACGGGGCTCCCCGATATAAGAATGTCATATCATCTACCTACTTATGTTGAAACGCATTCAAAGAATACTATTTGTTCATAGTTTCATTACAATGCACCTCTGTTGTAGTTGACTTTAGATAACCAAGGGCTTCCAAGTAGGATAGTGGTCCTGGTAGCTTGGTTACCTACGAAGTTAAAATCATAATTATTAAAGGAGGAGTTCTCAAATACTTATAGCTTGATGGGTTTCTTTAGAAACTTGCGTAGTATTCATTGCCATTATAAACATGTAGACGTAACCTATTTTTTTTTCGATCCTACATTCTTCAACATCGTTTATTTTCACTGACATTGTCTGTCGCGCAAATTAAATTTCGTTAGTTTTCTGAGGTCATAGAACTCGCGCCCAGACTGATCTGATGACTCCTGACTTTTTATGTAAAGTTTGTACCTAATTAATGATTTTCCTTTTCCGCTAGGCTCTGTTTCAGGGAGGATGATTTAGATTTCTTGATGGAAAACTAGGCGAAAAGCAATTGCTTGCTTTAAAACGACAAGTGTTAACAATTCTAGATTTCGTCAGTTCAATCTGGTGTCGTATAACTGGCAAAGTTCAAAGATAACCGTCGTGTTTACATACAATATCGACAAATGAGACATTATCGAGTTCGCTAAATATCTCGGATTGATTACAAAACAGCGGTGATGGATGATACCTATTATGATTGTGAAGTAATCTATAACCACATGCACAAGAAAATATATTAAACAAACGACAGTCTGTTTCCTAAATTAAGCTTTCTTAAAGAACTGATAGGTACAAGTATGAAGAGGTAGGATAGGTACTACAAAAGTAATACTATGAAATTAAAAAAATGCTGAATGTTTTTATTCGAGGTCATGCATGAGTCGAGGCATGAGCACAGCATTCAGAATTTATTAATCGAGTGTTTACAGGGGACCTGTGGGAAATGAGATGACTTCGTACTGCAGGGTTTCTTTGAGTTCTTTCCGTCAGTCTTACCATCACCTGGCTAGCCTTTTCCCGTCTATGTTGGGATCGGCTTTCAGTCTAACCGGATGTAACTGAGAACCAGTGTTCCCGTCAGTTTTACCTTGGTAGCGATACCTACATTAAGTATTTCAAGGTAAGAAAATAGTTAACTGAAACTTACCCAGTACCACACGCTGTGTCAAGAATCTTCTTGCAGCCATTCTTCCTCAGCAGGCCGATCAAGAAGTCCTTGTAGTTCTGTGTCCTCTGGTTGCTGTCTCCGATGAACTTGTTCCATGTCCTGGCCGCCTTGCCGTCTGCGTACTGATCCTTCACTCCCTCTGAAGGTATACCTTCAGATCTCGAGTGGAACACTTGGTCGGCTGACATGGTTTACTGTAGGGAGAAGGGAAATACAGAATTGTGATGAATTCGTGGAAAAAAGAAACTTAAAATAAGTCAGTGCAATATGTAGGATATTTTTGGCATAGGCTAGATTTGTTAGTGCTTGTTTTACTTCTCACATGGCATAAGCGTGAAAGGACCCATAATAGGTATCTTATGAAAAATTGGGCAGCTTTATACGCCAATATTGTGTTACTGCTTAGTTTGTAAATCCAAAAATTTAGGAGAGTAAAATAGTTTTAGGGATGAATGCTTTTCAGACTCGCCTACTCTTATTTTCATCTTACACGCAATGACGCAAGATGATGCAATGGCAACAACATTATGTTATTCCCTGTTTATCAGCAGACAGATAGCAGATACCGCGCCAACATTGATTTACTGATCTCGATAGATTGCGCTACTTAAATTGTTTATGATCGATATCTCGTTCATCAGTTTCTAGGTAGGTACCTAATTGTTTTTTAGCAAATTATATACGTTGGCCTAGTGGTTGAACGCGCGACAGCTGTCTTAAGTTCGATGTCCGTGACGGGAAAATTGATAATTAGGGTTTTCAAATGCCCAAACTTCGGTTCAGAGCCTGTTACAAATAAACTAGGCAACAAAATATGCGTAGGTAAGAATCAACCACATGATAAATCCTATAAACGTGTTCAAATATGTCAAACATTTGAATAACATGTTTACAACCAGACTTACACTATGCTATCATTACGTAGTATCATTCAAGATTTCAATCGTCAATGAAAACATCAAAACAGGGTCGTGGGTTCAGTTCTCGGTTGAAGTAAATATTGTTATGTTACGTATGGGGTGTTAATGTGTAATCAATTATAACGTGGCACATGTAAACTCGTAACACGTTGCGTCAGTTTTCGTCATGGTGTTTGATACATCAATGGAAATGTAGTCCATAATATTAAAAGTCAGACTGGATATTGCAAACCTAGATTTTTTTGTCCAAATTAAAAAATGTGAAGATTTTTATTTATGTAAGTTATTATTTTTTAGACACTGTAACACGGTTGGTCTCGTGTTTATAAAGTCACGTAAAATAGGACTTACGAGGTGAAGTGGAGTGCTCGCGGAGACGTCGCGAATCTGACTGATTGTTGTTCTCGTACGACACGAATTATAACCGTTGTGTGCTCACTTGAACGCTCTCCTAGACACTGATAGAAACCAAATATTAATTATACCAATGTAATAAAAAATTATATTATTTACCGTTACTCTGTAATTGCTAGGTGCTGTCTAGGCTTTTCCTGGAGTTGCTTCACGATATTGAATCTTCGGATAACTAGGAATGCAGTTGAATTTGCATTGTGCTAATTAGTTACGGGCTAGGGCTTTTGTCGTCATGTGCATTATCAGAAAAATGAATTAGTTTTCCGCGGTATTCGCTCAAAGATTGATAGAGAAATAATACCCAAGGTTTAGAGGTTTAACCTTGCTCAAACTTTATTTAGGCAAGTACCTACCCAAAGTTGGCTCGCAGGCAGTATTGGGATGGGTCGCGAGAATTCTCAGAGAGACATACAAAAATACAACATCAGGTTACTGGGAACCTAGTCATTAGGTATATAAAAATTTGTGATAGGTACCTATAACATTATCAATTTTAGCAAACCATGGACTTTTAGGGTACTTATTCTATTTTATTGTAACGGGAAGATAAATAATTTGTGGTCAAGGGCCACAAACTTATTTTGCACTTTGCGTCGCCAGCCAAAAATGTTAAGAACTGCTGGTTTAGAGATTAGTTTTTCGTCTAGCTTGCAGAGACGTTGTTAAGTTAGGTACGAAGTTTCAAATCTTATGTTTTAAATGTTGAACGTTAATGTTGGATTCCTACCCAAGAGGTCTGCAATGAGAAAAATAAGATTATCTCAAAATGATAACAGGTGCCGGTTGCAAGATAAGAATAACGAATAGATAAAATCTATTATTTGATTCATTGGTTTCAAAACCTATGTTTTGCGCGGATTTTCTTTTATCTAATCTGCCAGCGAATCAGTCGCGTCTCGTGGAAATTAATTCGAGCATTCGAATAAAGAAAGCCTAAGAATAGACCTTTTACTATATATGTGCTATTTAATGTTTTTTTTTTTCAAATCGGGCCAGCAACTCTTGAGATTAGCGCAGTTAAGTAAACAAACTGTACCTATAGGTGTAGATAGATCTGTCTCTTCTCATTCAATTTAACCTGCTTTGAATATTTAGCACTCTGAGTCAGCCCAATTACAAAATATATAGTTTATCTTATTTGTTAATGATACAATGACAGTGCAATATTAAAATTTTAAGATAACACACTGAATATTATAAAACAGAAGTTGTCATAATTAATCTTCCTAACTGATTAATTATCTATAGGAAATATAAGTTATGTGGTTTATTTCATAGTCTCTATCTGAGTAGGTACAGTCAAAATCTGCCATATCTGTAAAATTTTACCAATCGAACATTAACCTTCCACTATTGTGATAAGGTTGAAAATCGATCGCAGAAATTTGACAGATTTGTGTACCTTGGTATTTCGAATAGCTATTAAGTAAGTTAATTCAAACAAGTAACATAAGGATTGCGTTAAATGTCTAGGGTAAGTAGGTACACTGAAAGATGTGAGGGCCAATTTTATGTGCCTTTTCCACAAACCTAATTATAATGATCGCTACGTTCAGCTTACCAAACTAGTTTATGTACAGTCTATTTTTATTAACTCACTTTTATTTCTGTCATGTCATGGTGTTTAGGCCATAGTCACCGCGTAATGACGTAACACGCAGACGATGTTGCTCTCGGCGAGATGTTTTGTCGTTATCAACTAATTCATTAGGTCACGTTCACGATACCGCTGTTTATGTTCGGCGGGGATGCGTGAACTCCGCCTTATCATTATTATAACAATTGACGCTGAACTTAGAAGTTTTTGAAGCAAAAACGCGTGACGATTGTTTAAATTATGATTTTTTTTTTGCTTTAAAATTAAGATTTAGCACCAGTTTTACACTACATTAAGTATATCTGACGGATCATGCCATAGAAGTAGCCCATTTATCGAGGAAGGCTATAGGCTTTGTCCGGGTGCGTCGAGTAGTTCCCACGGGACGCGGGTGAAACCGCTGGCAGAGGCTAGTGCAAAATATTTGTCTTGTTAGTTTTGTTTAGGTAACTACAAACGACTACATTGCGGAGTTTGGGGTTCGATTCCTGGGTCTTTGATGTCGTATAATATCTGTTATTCCTTTAGACATCTGTTTGTGTTAGGCGATTGAACTGTACAGCATGATAGCACTTCCTATAAAAACACAGGGATTTATCCCACACGTAGTTACTAAATAAGGAAAAAGGTTTTCCTGTGAGGCAAATGACAGGTGAAAATGATTCATGATACATTCCAATTTTATTTCAGAATCTGCTCTAAAAAACTTACGTTTTTAAATGTACTTTTTGTACCAATAATAGGCAATTTTTAAAATTGGTAAATGTATAAAGAGGAGAGAAATAAAAATACTCAATATTTTAACATGACATTTATTTCTCATGTAAACATAAGTTCAACTTAATTAAATTGATTTGTTAGAACTTTGAACCTTATTCCAACACCCTCAATGGTCAAAATTGATATTTCACATAGCCTTTAGTCAATATTCCCTAAATTCTTTAAGCTATAACACACATAGCTACTACTAACTATATTATAACAAAGGAAAAAAAGAAATGATTAAAATTTATACACAAAAAGGAGGTTTGTTTATTCAGGGTTGCCACAAAAAAAATCTTGGTGTTGCATGATATGTGAATGAGTCATTTTTATTAAATTGGGCAACATTTTGCGATTTCTTTATCTAAAAACGAATATCTAATTGACAATACATTGGTGTCTCTAACACTTAGATAAAAGAATCACATACATTGAAAGTAAATACATCTTTTTGTAACCGAAATGCAATGGTCAACCAGTAATAGTTCATGTCAATTAATTAAAGACTCACAGAGCTAATTATTGCAAACCTAAACTAAATTAGAATCTTAGTACTACATCATATGCCCGGAGTTAAATCTAACACCCATAATACATTTTTTAAGCTCTGTTAATGAACTTACTTTTAAAGAGAACAATTATTTCTTAGTCAAACAAAATTAAATATTAAATACCGTTGGTAATACATACATGGGAAATACAATTGCACTGTCAGCAAATTTTACATTTCAAATGTTCACTAATCGAACATTAACCTTCCACTATTGTGACAAGGTTGAAAATCTATTGCAGAAATTTGACAGATTAATATTGTAACTTGATGTGCCCTGCAACTCCGAAGCTAGCTACAATTGTAACTGCGCTACAGTTGAAATGTACCAAACTATTCTGCCATCAAATGAGTCACCTCGGACATGCAAGGTTCCCGCCAAACTCAATGGCGGTCTGCAATTATATACCTCACACAAACTGCGTCACCTGCAGACAATTAACATGTTCCGTGTCGACAAAAAGTTTGGCGAGAACTGTATGTGACGTAACCTGTATATGAATTATAATTAGTCCGGATTATATAGGAAAGGTTAACTTTGGCGTCAATTGAAGGTTAGGCACGGTGAGTAAACATCTCCAAGGATCTGAGACAATGTTCTAGATGCAGCCGACATCCGAGGCATCGATACCCAACATTGCCAGGTCATCCATTTCCTCCTTCTTTTTGGCAACATTCCCGTTTTCTTCTTCCTTGACGGGAGGATTGACAGGAGCGGGTGCCTGTGGAGGGGGGGGATTCTGTTTTTTCTGCTGCTGCCGCTGGTGCTGAGGTTGCCTATGTCTATTTTTATTATGTTGCTGTGTAGGCTTAGGGCTAGGTACCATGGGAACGTGTGTGTCATACAACTGTGTCCGCGGCTGGAAGAGGGGGCCGTTTAAGTCAAAGCCGAACATTTGCGTCATCTGTGTTTGCATGAGAGGTAGGGGAGGGAAAGGCGGCATAACGCCACCGAGGCCGGGGACGAAACCGGGCGGTAGTGGGAATAACCCGTCGCCTTGAGATAAGTCAGGTTTGACGTCCGTTGGGAAGATGATGTCCAGAGCATCCTGGAAGTCTTTAGGTAGTGTTGGCTGCGGCGGTTGTGGTGTTTGAGGTCTGTGAATAAAA
Organism: Heliothis virescens; assembly: GCA_002382865.2. Classification (NCBI taxonomy): domain Eukaryota; kingdom Metazoa; phylum Arthropoda; class Insecta; order Lepidoptera; family Noctuidae; genus Heliothis; species Heliothis virescens. The sequence continues at coordinate 11,579,608 of NWSH02000050.1, read as the reverse complement.
TTATCTTTGTTAATGTTGATACTACCTATTATCTTTATATCTGACACTCAACACCTTCGGATTGCGAGACCATCCTAAACTAATGGGATGATTTGAAGATTACCCCTTTTTCTTTCACCATATAACATTTCAACAATTAGGGAAAACTTCTACAAGATACACAGAATCAGTAAGAATAATAGTACATAATATGTATTACCTTATTTTTACATTCTGCTAAAGTCTAAAGTAGGTTTACTTTGGTGACTCAATATTTCGCATGCTTAGAAAATTAAAATAGTCAGCTACTACTAGAGCTACAGCACAGCGGGTACGTACGGCATGAGCGGCGGCGGCGCGGGCGTGGGCGGCGGCATGTAGGCCAGCGGCGGCGGCGCGGCCAGCTGCGTCGGCAGCGCCAGCGCCGGCGGACCGATGTCCGCCTGCTGCTGGCTCCTGCAGCTAGTGCAGCTGCCACTAGAGCAACAGTACAGTCNGGAAAACTTCTACAAGATACACAGAATCAGTAAGAATAATAGTACATAATATGTATTACCTTATTTTTACATTCTGCTAAAGTCTAAAGTAGGTTTACTTTGGTGACTCAATATTTCGCATGCTTAGAAAATTAAAATAGTCAGCTACTACTAGAGCTACAGCACAGCGGGTACGTACGGCATGAGCGGCGGCGGCGCGGGCGTGGGCGGCGGCATGTAGGCCAGCGGCGGCGGCGCGGCCAGCTGCGTCGGCAGCGCCAGCGCCGGCGGACCGATGTCCACCTGCTGCTGTCTTTCTAGTTGTGCACGCGCAATCTTCTCCTTGAACTCTGCCACCTAAGGGAGCAGTGATAAATATGTATTGTTTGAATTCATGTTTCACGGTAGGAGGGTGTTAGGTGACACAAGCAGGTTGACATGAATGCGCCGGTCGGAAAGCTAACGGCAAGTGCGTAGGGCGGGAGCCACGACTGCACTTGACATGCAGAGTGGAGGCGCGCGGGTGCTAGCGGGAGCACGGAACGCGGCGCCCGCGCCCACTCTGTTTATGGCCTTAGAAAAGAGTTACGCAATCAGACTGGCGTCATTCCATTTCATCAGTCTAGTCCGACTCAGTATGACGGATGAAAAACACGGTTTATTCTGGACCATCAGTCCGTCAATCAACCGGTTACACGATAATTCTGACCAGAATGATGGGAGAATTTCTCTTTTTCGGGAAGTCGGTTAGAAAAATGTTATGCTTACCTTTTTCTGTATCTCAGCGTCCATCTCCTCTCTGCGCTTCTTGGTAACTTCTTCCTCTTCCTTCTTCTTCTGTTCTTCTTTCTTCTGTTCCTCGGTTTTGGAAGTCTTTCCCAAATGCTTGTAAACAGGCATTTTTCCTATAGCAGACACGTTATATACACATGTTCAGTACTAAAAGTTGCACGAGGTTACATGGATGACAAATGAAAAAAGTATATGAAAAGTTTAAATATAAAGAACTTGATTTTTTACAGGGATTTTTTGTGCAAACATTGTGACATACAGTTAATAATAATATTGTAAAGAACCATTCAATCCTCTTGCCGCCTTAGGGTCAGTTTATACTAGCGCAGAGTCGAAGCGCATCAAAGCGTCAAAATCTTTTCAGCAAAAGCGAAGCCGCACGAATGCGAATCAGCGTTGTTCACGCGCAGACGCTCAAATTCCGAAGAATGCGAAAACTCAAAATCAAAATCTTCAAAATCTCAGAAGTAATATTGCGTTACGCTGTGGAGTTAAGTTTGTATTTGTATGTTCAAGTTGGAAAGACGCTTCGATGCGCTTCGACTCTGCGCTGGTATAAATTGACTGGCCTTGGCATATTCTAAGAAATAAAACCTATTATCAAAATTATTATGGCACGTGTTATTAAAGAAATTCATGAACATTATTGTATTAAAAGCCACTCTTTCCCTATCTTCGTGATATAGTTACCTATGAAGGGCATCTTCCTGATGTCGGGTTTCTTAGCGTCAAGTCGCGGCGGCGTGTCGCGCTCGTCGCGGCGGCGCGAGTCGTCGCGTCTGTCGCGCGACCGATCGCGTTCGTCGCGCGACCGACCTTCGCGACGTTCACTCTCTCTATATCAAAAGGAAGGTTGGAGAATTATATTTTTGAGTATTTTACTGAGAACTTTTGTTAATTTCCTTTAAAATAATAATTATGATATTTTTTTATCATAATTATTATTTTAAGAGAAATAGAATAACAAAAGAATTCTTGTTTTTATATTTTTAAATGTTTTGTTTCAATAAAAAAAAAATATGATAAACTAGCCGTTTCACCCGTTTCCGGAGGGAACTAATTCCCGCACCCAGATAAAAAGTAGCCCATATGTAATTGTGATTTAGACATAAGCTATAGTACTGCCGAGTTTCATCAAAATCTGTCCAGTATTTGACGCATTAATAACATTAGTAGGAAGTAGGATTTTATTCTACTCAAAAGAATACAATCAAAGGAATTATTTAGATAAAATTTTAACGTGAAAGTGTTGAATAGTGTGTAGAAATCAAGCAAATGTGTTCACATAAATATGTATAGACACAAACAAACCTGATTTTCCTGGACACATCTGTGGTGGAACGATCTCGTTCACTACGCTCTGGTGATCTACGTTTATCATCATCCACTTTTTCTTTCTTCATTCTAAACGAACGCAAAGAAAATAAACAAAAGTTAAAATTAACATAATTGTAAATAAAAAAGGTTTCTTCATTGTTAATGGGAGAGGAGATCTTAGGGTGAAGCCAAACGAGCGTAATTTTGTGAGTTGTGAGTAGCAGAATTTCGGTCGCAGAAAATGTACTACATTCGGTTTCATACAAAAGTCCTATTTGATTCACACGGCAACGCAAAATGAGTTGTCTTTTTTGTTTGTAACGATTTTTTGCGACCGAAATTCTGCGACTCACGACACAAAAAATTACGCTCGTTTGGCCTCAGCCTTAATCCAATACTTTAAATGATAAGATCTAAATAAGAGAAAACAAGAAGAGAAAAAAATAATAATAATTGTGTCTCTGCACTAGGCTGATTTGAAAAATTGATTTTGGGTATTTAATAGCCCATTCATCAGAGGCGGCTATAGGCTACTTCTTATCCGTCGGCGTCTGTATTATTATAACTCTAGGTATGATAAACACACACGCAAAATGCAACTACTGAATAGTAGATTAGAGGAAATCATTTAATGACCCNGGAGCCACGACTGCACTTGACATGCAGAGTGGAGGCGCGCGGGTGCTAGCGGGAGCACGGAACGCGGCGCCCGCGCCCACTCTGTTTATGGCCTTAGAAAAGAGTTACGCAATCAGACTGGCGTCATTCCATTTCATCAGTCTAGTCCGACTCAGTATGACGGATGAAAAACACGGTTTATTCTGGACCATCAGTCCGTCAATCAACCGGTTACACGATAATTCTGACCAGAATGATGGGAGAATTTCTCTTTTTCGGGAAGTCGGTTAGAAAAATGTTATGCTTACCTTTTTCTGTATCTCAGCGTCCATCTCCTCTCTGCGCTTCTTGGTAACTTCTTCCTCTTCCTTCTTCTTCTGTTCTTCTTTCTTCTGTTCCTCGGTTTTGGAAGTCTTTCCCAAATGCTTGTAAACAGGCATTTTTCCTATAGCAGACACGTTATATACACATGTTCAGTACTAAAAGTTGCACGAGGTTACATGGATGACAAATGAAAAAAGTATATGAAAAGTTTAAATATAAAGAACTTGATTTTTTACAGGGATTTTTTGTGCAAACATTGTGACATACAGTTAATAATAATATTGTAAAGAACCATTCAATCCTCTTGCCGCCTTAGGGTCAGTTTATACTAGCGCAGAGTCGAAGCGCATCAAAGCGTCAAAATCTTTTCAGCAAAAGCGAAGCCGCACGAATGCGAATCAGCGTTGTTCACGCGCAGACGCTCAAATTCCGAAGAATGCGAAAACTCAAAATCAAAATCTTCAAAATCTCAGAAGTAATATTGCGTTACGCTGTGGAGTTAAGTTTGTATTTGTATGTTCAAGTTGGAAAGACGCTTCGATGCGCTTCGACTCTGCGCTGGTATAAATTGACTGGCCTTGGCATATTCTAAGAAATAAAACCTATTATCAAAATTATTATGGCACGTGTTATTAAAGAAATTCATGAACATTATTGTATTAAAAGCCACTCTTTCCCTATCTTCGTGATATAGTTACCTATGAAGGGCATCTTCCTGATGTCGGGTTTCTTAGCGTCAAGTCGCGGCGGCGTGTCGCGCTCGTCGCGGCGGCGCGAGTCGTCGCGTCTGTCGCGCGACCGATCGCGTTCGTCGCGCGACCGACCTTCGCGACGTTCACTCTCTCTATATCAAAAGGAAGGTTGGAGAATTATATTTTTGAGTATTTTACTGAGAACTTTTGTTAATTTCCTTTAAAATAATAATTATGATATTTTTTTATCATAATTATTATTTTAAGAGAAATAGAATAACAAAAGAATTCTTGTTTTTATATTTTTAAATGTTTTGTTTCAATAAAAAAAAAATATGATAAACTAGCCGTTTCACCCGTTTCCGGAGGGAACTAATTCCCGCACCCAGATAAAAAGTAGCCCATATGTAATTGTGATTTAGACATAAGCTATAGTACTGCCGAGTTTCATCAAAATCTGTCCAGTATTTGACGCATTAATAACATTAGTAGGAAGTAGGATTTTATTCTACTCAAAAGAATACAATCAAAGGAATTATTTAGATAAAATTTTAACGTGAAAGTGTTGAATAGTGTGTAGAAATCAAGCAAATGTGTTCACATAAATATGTATAGACACAAACAAACCTGATTTTCCTGGACACATCTGTGGTGGAACGATCTCGTTCACTACGCTCTGGTGATCTACGTTTATCATCATCCACTTTTTCTTTCTTCATTCTAAACGAACGCAAAGAAAATAAACAAAAGTTAAAATTAACATAATTGTAAATAAAAAAGGTTTCTTCATTGTTAATGGGAGAGGAGATCTTAGGGTGAAGCCAAACGAGCGTAATTTTGTGAGTTGTGAGTAGCAGAATTTCGGTCGCAGAAAATGTACTACATTCGGTTTCATACAAAAGTCCTATTTGATTCACACGGCAACGCAAAATGAGTTGTCTTTTTTGTTTGTAACGATTTTTTGCGACCGAAATTCTGCGACTCACGACACAAAAAATTACGCTCGTTTGGCCTCAGCCTTAATCCAATACTTTAAATGATAAGATCTAAATAAGAGAAAACAAGAAGAGAAAAAAATAATAATAATTGTGTCTCTGCACTAGGCTGATTTGAAAAATTGATTTTGGGTATTTAATAGCCCATTCATCAGAGGCGGCTATAGGCTACTTCTTATCCGTCGGCGTCTGTATTATTATAACTCTAGGTATGATAAACACACACGCAAAATGCAACTACTGAATAGTAGATTAGAGGAAATCATTTAATGACCCCTACCACTGAGAACAGGGGAGTAATATCATCTCCATTTTCACGAGTCTTACGGCCAGTTTCAAAGGTTGCAGGTAGCTATCTTACAGATAACGCCATAGACATTTTTGACTATCTTTCTATGGCTGTACCTATCAGATAGCTATCTAGAATTGTAACTGAAACCTGTGAAACTGGCGTATCATTTCATAATGTCAACTTCTCAAAATGACAACCGGTCACAAAATGTCCACTTCTCACAATGTCAACTTCTTAAAATGAAAAATTCGCCTAATGACATCTCCACGTAGTTGCATAGTATGTATGTAATCATACACAAAAACAAAAAAAAACAGCAAATTGAGAAATGGACATTTTGAGAAATAGACATACTGCGAATTTGACATTTTAAGAAGTTGACATTGTGAGAAGTGGACATTTTGCGACCAGTTGTCATTTTGAGAAGTTGACATTATGAGATGATACAGAAACTGGCACCCAGTCTCCTAAACTACATAAGGGACACATAACGGAAGTTTTATGTCATTTAGTTTGGTTTATGAGACACTTAAATTTTAGGGGTGAAAACTACTAATATAAAATAGTAATTTTATTACTGAAAAAAGTTAGTTACCTGTGTTTTTAAACTTTAGTGACTTGTACACATATTTTATACAGCAAACGGGTTTTACTTGCGATGAAATCATAAAGGTGAGTCCACCCGTGACCACGGTCGGTGCAATTCGACCGAAACGTTGGGAGAGAAGAGGTATCGTAAAACTTTATAATTTCATCGCGTAAGACCTGTTTGTTATCTAAAAAAAGTTAGTTACCTGCTCTTGAGTGTGTCCAGCAGTTTCCTATCGTTGTCGTTCAGTTTGTCCATCTGTATGTTTGACATCCATTCCGTGAGCGTCTTGTCATCGCGCGGCTCCATCTTTATCTTTGTTTTCTTAGCTGTACGAAACATTTATAATTTAAAACGACATATGAATAACTTTACGTCCCAAAAAACAACAGAAATATTGTGATTTTGAAGAATATAACTACGAATTTATTTAATGCTGGCATTAGTCGTTCCTAAAATATTCAAATTCATTTTCAAGGTAAACTCTGATTGAGATGAAATTCCGCATGGGGTTACAAGTTCATTTAGTTGCTTCCTCAAGACGCGGATAAACCATTAAGGAACGACTAGTTTTTTAATACATAAAGTGAGCAAGTCTGTTATATCTATGTTGCAGTCAACTGGTTGAAATAGCCATCCAGAACTGAACCATTTCAATTTTACGCTTTTCAACCAGAAGATTTCAATCGAAAAGTATGATTGAAGGGCGCTGTTTAGTCCAAACGGCTAGCTGTTTGATTAACTTACTTAACTGACATAAACGACTTACTTTTACTCATCTTCTTCTTCTTAGGCTCACTATCGGAACTGCTAGAATCACTTGAAGAGCTGCTGCTACTCTTCCTCTTACTCTTTTTCTTTTTATCTTTCTTTTTCTTCTTATCTTCTACGACAGGAGGGGGGGAATCTTTCCTCTGTTTTGTATGGAAGCCATCCTTGTTGAATGTGATGGTATGTGCCGTGTATTGGGCTGGTTTCTCATCAGAAGTTTTGCCTTTGTTCGCGCGCGACTTTTCGAACGCTTTCTGACGGTCTGACATCCAGTCTGTTTCCCAGTGGGGGTTCTGTTCTACGAAGTTCTGTGGAGGTAAGGTATTTTGGAAGATGAAGACAACAAATGTGAGTATACACCTAAAATCTCTTTTTTGGCAAGCAGACAAACTATGTGAATGAAAAAATCGAGTTTGCAAGTTCATACTGAACAAAGAGCTTTCATTTAAATTAAAATTTTGTATTTTTCGATTACGAAGGCTAAGTCTGAGGACGTACAACCTAACGTGAACTAGATTTTGTAATGTATGATTACTCACAGTATAATTCTTGGAATGTATAACGGATTTGAGATGCGCAGACGCACAGTGCAGGTCGCCTATGAACTGATCGCACAGCTTGCAGTACCACGCCGTCGACGGCACGAAGAATTGAAGACCTGTTGGTAGAAAGTTATTTTGAAAAAAAATTACACACGTAAGTAAACACGAGTGTACCTTTGTTTATTAATTAATAAATCAATAAAAAAATAGTTTATAATCTGATATTCACGTCAAACTGTTTGCCGTCACGGAAGTTTGCGCGGGGTAAACCAATTTTAGGCGTCAGCGGATAGGAGAGATGCGCGTGGGGTATGTATAGGCCTAAGAGCAAGTTTCTTATGTGCCAAATCTAATTGCTGATGGCCATTGTGTTTTTCAAGAGCTGTCTTTTTTCTAAACTTTAAATAAACAGGATTAACAAACCTTTGATAGGCGTCCGTTTAGTAGGCGCTGCCGGAAAACTGGGGAAGCCTTCATTGACCCCCGTCACCGTATGCCATGGTGCTTCCATATGTGCTGCTGCCATCCTAAAATAAATAATTATAAGTAAATGCTGTATTTTTGTATGTCTGTTATTCCGGTGGAAAGATGGAGTAGTCGTATAATCTCGAATTGATCGGCTACATTTACTTTATCATTTTCTTCTGCTCAGCTGGGTTTAGATATTTGAACAAATGTTGGTTGTCTAAGTCATCTAGTGCCTGTCTTCAGAGTATTGGAGTTACCTCGGTATCTGGGTTGAGGAGGTCAGACAGGCAGTCGCTCCATGTGGCACACTGGTACTCAGCTGCATCAAGTAAAAATAGAAGCTGACCCAAATATAGTTGGAAAAGGCTAGGCTATGTTATTATTATCATTATTTAGACATAAACTCAAGAATACATTAAATTGGGATATGAGTAATAAGTAGAAATAAGTTCAAATGTGTGACAGTTCACGTTCATAATTAGGTAAAAAGAAATACTCACTTATGATGCGCAGGCGAATGCAAATGGTTCAAATAATCCTTAGCAGTTGGCGGGAACTCGTTGCAGACTCGACACCAGTGCATCTCCGGATCGTAGTACACATAGTTGAACTTCTTGTTCGAAGGGGACCTGAGGATTTGTTCATTGTTATATTATAATGGTAAATAGATATTAGAAATATAAAAGGCGGTATATTTCAGGCTCACAGTTGAGAATTCTCGCGGTTCATCGCAGTTCCAATGGCGTAGTAATTCGGTTTAAAGTATCGATAAAAAAATTGCGCGTCTTTTTTAATATCTTTGGTTTTAATTTAAAATGTTTTGCTGTTTTGAAATAAATAAATCTTCTGACTTCCAGAAAGGGAGGTGCGAATACGACAAACGCTTTTAATAACAATGTTTCTTGACCTGCAATTTATTTGAACTTATTATGAATATTTTTAAAGGTTAATAAAACAGCAAAAACAAAAGATAAAATCATTTAATACACATATAAAAATATTTAAGTACTATAAACACATGTTAAATACAAAAAAGTTTGAACAACCTGTACGCAACGCCGTCTATTTTTATGTAATACTATTTTTTCTCACTCACACACATGAAGATAGAGCGAGAGGCAAACAGTAGCATCACAATAAAATTATTCTAAGTAGCACTTTGTCTAAAAAAGCAATTACATGTTACAGAAGCTTACATTTTACAAAAAAAACTTAATACTCATACATTTTAGTTTTTCAAAGTATTTTTTGCAATTTTATAATTACATGCCACCTATTTACTGAATTCGGTGTTCTAATATATTTCAAGGCATCACAAAGTAGGTTGTATGTAAGCGGAGTCCATCGATGATAATCTGAAGCTTGTTCCATCTTGAAGGTGACCAATGTGTCTAAGCGAATAGCTCTCAAGGGCACGCTAAAGCGGTGCAATCCTGCTTTTTGGGAGAAATATAGAAACAAAATATCGTTTGTACACACATTCGGTAACACATGAAAGTTTATTTTATTTAAACGTTTCATGGACAAATAAATTACATATTCCACAACAATGAAATAAACTTCCATTTAATTAATAGTAAGTAAAAATTTAAATGAATAAAATTAAGGCAGTCACGAACCTAGATTTTCGCTTGCGATCCGTCGAGTCGCCGTCGTCCTCAGGTATTTCTGGTGCCTCCTCTCCGATGATGCCGTTCAGCATGTCCACTACATTGTAGATCGTCTTCAACTTATTCTGAATCTCCAACTATAAGAAATGCATCCACGCCAACAATTACAAAACCTTACGAAACAAGCTTTACATTAAAGCAGAAAGTATAGACAAATATGAGCGGTAATTCTTAGATGATAAGATATATTTTTGTGTGCTGCAAGTCAAACCTGTAACTTGGTGTTTTCCTTCAAAAACCTCTTGGTGTCCGGACTGGGCGATCGCTTGGCGTCACCCCGTAGTTCATTCCGTTGGTCCTTCAAGGTTTCCATCTCTTTCTTCAGTATGTTCGATTTCTTGATGTAGTCTTCTCTCTGTTTGGACAATGCCGCTTTCTGGTGACGCATTTCAGATTCGATTGCAGCTGCGAAAACATTTTGTTACTTTATAAACTATATTAGGTGAGCAGATTAAGCATACTGTTGTATTGTGAACTGATTAAAGTAATCCCAAAGTTTCATAACAATCCAATGTTCATTCAATACAACAATACACTTAATGAAAGCAAAATATATGTAAATAAGAGTTCTCTTAGCTGTCATGGACCCAATTCTGCTAAAAACCTCTAGAGGCAGTTCCAAGCATATGTACCTCTATTTCGGAACATTTTGACTCAGTTAAGTATCATGCAGGGATTGCAATAAATAGCAGAATCTGGTTGTAGGCGGAACAACATATTAGTTAAAGCAGTAAGAATATTTCTTCTGCAGTTTTCTGTTGACTTCTTCACACTGGTATTTAAAAGGGTAACTCGTAGCAAACCTCGCCTATTAATGAGCTTACAAACTAAATTGTAACAGGAAAATATAACATTCTGGAAAAGAACATTTTTACATAATATATGTCAGGAAACAGAACACAATACTATAATGCATTTATTATGTAAAATACTAAATAAGCTTCACACATGCATTGATATCTTTGATTTAGATAAATGCTTCATAGCCCAGTGAAATAAAGCAATGCTTGAAATAAGTCAATGGACTCAAAACCTCCTCGCAGGCTAAGAAAATCAGGTGCAATGATATGGGAACAGTCAATAACTAAATCTCAAGGTAGCAAATTGATACACTAACTGCGGATTTTAATAATATGTCTATCTGGCGATTTGGTTACTAGAGATTGATTTTTGACCCAAGTAACAGGTAATGTCAAATTCCTATCTCTAGTAAACAAATCAACAGATAGATAGGTTATTGGCAATGGTCGCTAGAAATAACTACATACTTGTGTGCTTTTGTTAAGATTGACTGGGGGCGCCAAATTGTAAAGTTATGATATTTCAATTTAAAAATGTAATAATGCACAATATTATTGGAAGTTTCGTGTTTTAGTTTAGTTTGTTTTTGCACAAAAAATAATATCAAAGTTAGTTTGGACAAGGTAATATTAATTAAATAAATAAAATAAACAATAGATTTATAGATTATACAATACAAATATATAAAAAAAATACTACACCGGTTAAACCCATTCTACAAACAAACAAGTCTAACGTAACACAACATCCTTAACATTTAACACAAAAATACATCAAGTTTTTAACATTAATAATCTAAAATAGGGAAATATACATAAAGAACAAAACATTTGAACATTATGTTAAGCACCAGTTTCAAAGGTTTTAGATAAAGTTCTAGATAGTTATCTGACAAACTGCCATAGAATTATTTTTAACTAGCTTCCGCCAGCGGTTTAACCCGCTCTCCCGTGGGAACTACTGCGCGCACCCGGATAAAAAGTAGCCTATAACCTTCCTCGATAAATGG
>NWSH02000050.1:11551178-11568130 GCA_002382865.2 Heliothis virescens | reverse complement strand
ATTTTTGTGTGCTGCAAGTCAAACCTGTAACTTGGTGTTTTCCTTCAAAAACCTCTTGGTGTCCGGACTGGGCGATCGCTTGGCGTCACCCCGTAGTTCATTCCGTTGGTCCTTCAAGGTTTCCATCTCTTTCTTCAGTATGTTCGATTTCTTGATGTAGTCTTCTCTCTGTTTGGACAATGCCGCTTTCTGGTGACGCATTTCAGATTCGATTGCAGCTGCGAAAACATTTTGTTACTTTATAAACTATATTAGGTGAGCAGATTAAGCATACTGTTGTATTGTGAACTGATTAAAGTAATCCCAAAGTTTCATAACAATCCAATGTTCATTCAATACAACAATACACTTAATGAAAGCAAAATATATGTAAATAAGAGTTCTCTTAGCTGTCATGGACCCAATTCTGCTAAAAACCTCTAGAGGCAGTTCCAAGCATATGTACCTCTATTTCGGAACATTTTGACTCAGTTAAGTATCATGCAGGGATTGCAATAAATAGCAGAATCTGGTTGTAGGCGGAACAACATATTAGTTAAAGCAGTAAGAATATTTCTTCTGCAGTTTTCTGTTGACTTCTTCACACTGGTATTTAAAAGGGTAACTCGTAGCAAACCTCGCCTATTAATGAGCTTACAAACTAAATTGTAACAGGAAAATATAACATTCTGGAAAAGAACATTTTTACATAATATATGTCAGGAAACAGAACACAATACTATAATGCATTTATTATGTAAAATACTAAATAAGCTTCACACATGCATTGATATCTTTGATTTAGATAAATGCTTCATAGCCCAGTGAAATAAAGCAATGCTTGAAATAAGTCAATGGACTCAAAACCTCCTCGCAGGCTAAGAAAATCAGGTGCAATGATATGGGAACAGTCAATAACTAAATCTCAAGGTAGCAAATTGATACACTAACTGCGGATTTTAATAATATGTCTATCTGGCGATTTGGTTACTAGAGATTGATTTTTGACCCAAGTAACAGGTAATGTCAAATTCCTATCTCTAGTAAACAAATCAACAGATAGATAGGTTATTGGCAATGGTCGCTAGAAATAACTACATACTTGTGTGCTTTTGTTAAGATTGACTGGGGGCGCCAAATTGTAAAGTTATGATATTTCAATTTAAAAATGTAATAATGCACAATATTATTGGAAGTTTCGTGTTTTAGTTTAGTTTGTTTTTGCACAAAAAATAATATCAAAGTTAGTTTGGACAAGGTAATATTAATTAAATAAATAAAATAAACAATAGATTTATAGATTATACAATACAAATATATAAAAAAAATACTACACCGGTTAAACCCATTCTACAAACAAACAAGTCTAACGTAACACAACATCCTTAACATTTAACACAAAAATACATCAAGTTTTTAACATTAATAATCTAAAATAGGGAAATATACATAAAGAACAAAACATTTGAACATTATGTTAAGCACCAGTTTCAAAGGTTTTAGATAAAGTTCTAGATAGTTATCTGACAAACTGCCATAGAATTATTTTTAACTAGCTTCCGCCAGCGGTTTAACCCGCTCTCCCGTGGGAACTACTGCGCGCACCCGGATAAAAAGTAGCCTATAACCTTCCTCGATAAATGGCCTATCTAACACTGAAAGAATTTTTCAAATCGGACCAGTACATCCTGAGATTAGCGCATTCAAACAAACAAACAAACTCTTCAGCGTCATAATATTTGTATAGATTTTAACTACCTTTTCTATGGGAGTATGTGTCAGATAGCCTAGAAGTTTATCTAGGTCCTATAAAACTGGCCATCAAGAAATATCTGTAGTTGATACCTGCAAATAAAATATTTTAATAAGAAATATGAAGAATTAAAATGGAGCTTACCTTCTTTCTTAATCTGATCTTCAACGTTATTGAGGAACGGAGCAGGCGGTGCTGTCGGAGGTGGTGGCAGAGACATCTGGTTCCAGGCGGACATGTCTGGTGGCAGTGGTGCTTGAGGCACCGCACCGACAGACGGGAAGTCATCGTAGATTCCCGAGTATGATGGCTGGTAGTTGCTTGAGTAGGTTGTTGAAGGTAGTGCTGACACACCCTTTGAATGAATGAATAGTTGATAGATATGAATATTTTTTAATTCAATTTTGTTTTTAGAGCTGCAAGCAATGGAAAGCTTCAATCTGCCACATTTTTCCTTCGAAGCAGAGGATGAATGCAAGTCTGTTTAATTAGACTAAGATGCAAAATACTAACTAAGCAGTGTAGAATTATGTTTTGAATGGTTACATACTGACCTGATGTTTGTTTTATAGTATTTCAATATAACTAATTAATGGAGAAAACTATCAAATACATTTATAATTTCACTGAAATTCATGTAGAATGTAAGGATTTTGTCCTGTTTTTGTTATTTATTTCATACCTATATCAAAAATGTTCTTGAAAATACATAGTTTATGAAATATACTGTATCTAATGTTGAAATCACAAGTGTCACATTAATTAACATCGACTTCGCTCACTAAAATAGTACCAATTTGTCTGTCTTCATAGAAACAACTGAACAAACTTGATATATCTTCTTATATATAAAAATGAATCGCTAAATGTGTTGGTAAGCGCATAACTCAAGAACGGCTGGACCGATCGGGCTTATTTTGGTCTTAAAATGTTTGTACAGATCGAGGGAAGGTTTATATAAAAAAAAAACAGGATCCGCGTACGAAGTCGCGGGCAGAAGCTAGTATTTGAATAAAATTAAGACTCAAGGCTTCTCACCTTGGCTTGGCATGTATAGGGCTATTCAAATTGAGAATTGGTGGAATATATACCTCTGTTGGAGCAAATGAAGGAGGTGGCGGTGCGCTGAAGCCCACAGGCTCTTGCTGGAACTGATTGTCCCATAGCTCACTCGGTTCAGGTAGCTTCGAGATCTCACTCAAAATGTTCTCATCAATGAGGTCTTTATCATTCTTGCGGGGTGAGCGGCTTCTGCGCTTGTCGACATCCTCCCTCCGGGGCGGCGTACGGCTTCGTTTCCGTATAGGCCGGTTCCGATAATCATTATGGTCCCGACTGGGTCTCTCCCGGTCCCGATCGCGTTCACGCTCGCGTTCGCGCTCGCGATCTCTCTCCCGGTCCCAATCACGACCTCTATCCCTATTGTAAAACGATCTATTGTCTTTCCTATGATCACGAGACATTGTTAATAGTTATTTCAGATTCTAATCACAAAACTCAACGCCTTTTTTAGATAAAACACAAAAAAAACACACGCTTTGTTTGACATTAGCGGCGGCGCCATTCGGCTGTGTTGCTGGCCTAAAAAATATTATTTTGTGCTATGAATGTTGCCGCTCCTGTAAATAAATATGAATAGAAAAACAATTATTTCGGTGTTGTTTAATTATTATTTTCAGGAGGAAGTGTTTAATTATTTTTCTATAGTTTTTTTTCATAAATTGTCAGCATTCGTAGGTAGGTACATACAGACAACAGCACATCAAATCATTCGATCATCGTAATCATTCGATTTACAACCTTATCACAATGAAGGTAGGTTAATGTTTTGTATAATTATTATAAATCTGTTCTTGAAGAAACTAATCCGCACCATAAAAATGGCCTTACTCAGCTTAGCTCACTGCAAGCACTACGCGCATTCGGATAGTAGCCTATTATGGCCTTCATCGATGAATGAGCTATGTAACATGAATGATTTTTTCCTATTAGTACAGTAGATCCTCAGAAGAGCTCGAGGTTAAGTAAAGTAATCTATTGACCCTAAGTTTAAGCAGCGCTTGGCGCGGTCAGTCTCTGGATGGGTGACCATCTTGTCATGGCGAGTTTTTCTGTTCTTCGGAAGACAGAAGCACGTTAAGTTGGTGGGTCAACAGAAAATCTGACAACCAGTCTTAGAAAAGAGCGGGTCGCCTGGATAACAGGGTTGAGGTGGCGATATAGGCAGCCGCTCCATGTAGAACATTGGTATACGGCTTAGGTATAGTCTAAGCATCCGGTTAGACTAGAAGTCCACCTCTAAATAGTGGGGAAAAGGCTGGCTACGCACATAATGGATGGTAAAGTAGTTTCTGAGATTAGCGCGTTAAAACAAACAAACTCTTCAGCTATAAAAATATAATTTTCTTGTTTGTACTAGTCTTTGTATAACAAATTATAAAAATGTATTACTATTGTATTAACCTTTTTAACCCCCATAACTAAACTTAGCTAAGTTCACCTAGTCAACTAACAGATGAATCAAACTTGCGACACGACGATCGCCAGGGCGTCCTTGGGATATTGTCGCCGTTTTGGAGTTTGACCGCGACGTACCTACCACATAAAACATGTGAATTTGTTTATTGTAGTAAGCTGAAAGGAAATAAATAATGAAATAGTGATTTAGAAATTAATATGTCTAACTTTTGTTACGAAGATCTAATCACTAGCTGCTCCCCGCAGTTTCACCTGGATACCGAGGAAACTATCCCGCATGCGGATAAACTGTAGCTTAAGTTCTTTCTCAGGCTCTAGCTAGACCATCTGTGAACTTTTCATTTCAATAGATTGTCAAAATTACCTTCGTCTATAATATTAGACATCTAAGTAAGGATTTAATGGATGCTAAATACAAAATGTCAGTAGGTGTCTGCCTATGTAATGTGGGAAAGGTCAGCTGAAAAACTAAAATCAGATTAGGTTATAGGTCCTAGCTACATTAATAACGGTAATACGACTAAGTCTTACAGGTGTGAGACTGGGTGGGACTGAGAAATACTTACTGTATAACGAACGTTGTAGGTACTTATGGGTACCTACATTATATTCTTATTTACTTTACACAGCAATTACCAGTTACACTTAAGCTTTAGGGAACTTCAAAGCCCGCTCGTTTGTCGTTCAATTGGGCTAAAAGCGGAAGTTTGTATAACAATTTTGTTTACATTTCAAATACGTCATACTCACTGATCTCCATTAAATCGTTCAGCGGAGCGGAATAGACTTTTAACAAATGAAGTGTAGGCGACAGCAAACGTTGTGTTTGGGGGGTACGTCACATCCAATGTTCCACTTGGTTTCATCTTATTTGACGGCTTAAGTGCGCCCCAGATTGGAATTCGCGCCACTGCGACGCCATGCTGGAATTGGAGCATTAAAGCTTCAGGACACCTGATGAATTTGCTACATTTATTCAGACTATCACGGAAATATAGATGCCCTAGATTACTGTTGCTTTTGCTATGCACGCTTCTACGAAATTTCGCAGCAGTGAAGTTTTGATTGCTTTCGAGGTACACGAGAAGTAAGACCCTTCAAATAAAAGATGTCTTTATACTATAGGTCTATTTTATATTCAGATTAGAGTTTAATTTTTGTATGATAACTTTAGTTTATTTTATCTAAGCTTTACGGATCTTTTTGATACTCATAATCTTACACATGCCACAATGTTTCTCTACGAGCCAAAAAATATGTCTCGACTCAAATGCTCCTAAATCCAGAGGAGCTAATGGACGGTTTGATATAGGATCATTTGGCGATGACAGTTCCACTCTAAGCACCTTGGAGTTAGTAGCAATGCATCTTCAGATATCGAACGTGCGATGATGTGTGGGCACTTGGGTGATAGATGGACTCCTTGTTGTGACTAATGTTCACAGCCTGCTAAGCAAGCTTGCAGGTTTATGGATAATTATGGCTGATTGATAGTCTATTGTCTAGAACTTAATGGAGTAACCGTTACTGTTAACTGTTAATGTTGATTCGGGAGATAAGGTGTGGAAATGGCTCTGTGAAGAAAATGTGTGTCATGCTATAATTACACCTATTTCCTAATTTTAGACTCATAAATCAGGGGTCAGCCTACATAGGATTCTAATAGGAATGTCAATGAAAGAACACTATGCCAAAAGTGCGACAGAAAACAACTTTTTACGTGGACGATCTAATTAAGGTATTTTTTTTAATTTGAGACAAAATTAAACACCGCCAGTATTTAATAGAGCAATCTGACGAAGCCTTAAAGATTTTCTTGTTACCCTTTAGCTCTACATGACTGGCTCGAAGGTGAGAAACGAACCCTGTGACACCTTTACCTAGACAAGGTCACACATCGAAATTCATTAACCGCCTTTATTGTGTGGTATTGACAAGTTGGAATATTAATTATCATGGAGGGGTATAAAATGGGAACTTGCTTCTTATTCAGCCACATTCGAGCAACGTGTGTTCTGAAAATAAGGTGTTAAAGGTAAGTTTTCTTTTATTTTTTTTACTGAATATATTTTTGAATTCTGGGATTTAGGGCAAAAAGAAGATTTCATTTTTGTTGGGTTTTTGGACGGCCTTCAGCGTTTGGGATAGTCATAGTTATTCTTTCATATCGTGTGGAACGAAATAATCTTCTACATGCCTACAAAAATGTTACCTACCCGTTTATAAAAGCTTCTATGGCTTTTTTAGATTAGTGATCTATTTAAAACAAGGACTAATTTTTATCCTCTTTTTAAATTTTCAATTGTAACTAAATTTTCCTTTTTTTATCTCGCCGCGTATTATATATTAAGTTTGTATGTTATTACTTTACGCCGCTCGTTTCCCCATTATAATAAAAATCTTAGCAGTTACAATAAAAGTGTACGTGGTAAAAGTAAACTAAGCTTCTTACGAGTTTATTTGCTCATAGCTGTTTGCCATCCCAGTTTCGATATTTCGTTTTAATCTTGTACATTTACTTTGCCAGTTGGCTGCTTGGCGCCATTTATATATCAATGGGAATTTATTGCGTTTGGTACTTACAAGTGTGCTAGCTTCGGTATGTAACTTCCCAATCTATCTGGCAAATTATCCCAATTTTGTATTGAAAGTGGTTAAACTCAAGATTTTATGAGTACTATTTCATTTGCATTTCGAGGTAAAGTAAAATCTTTTTTGTTAACATAATACCAGAGTTCTTAATACAATTCATAAGCTGTGTAATGGGGGGTTCGGTTATTCTACAGTTGTCGGAATCCTTGGCGTCAGTTCCCAAAAAAGCATAAGATATTTAAAATATTTCATGCAACTTTAATTCTTTATAATGTTTCTAGCATATATTATAGTGTTTCGTCTGATTACATATCCTCGTTACAGATGAATTCCCAACAGTCCATCATTCTCCTAGCCATCACCATCACGCTGTGCTCCGCGCACATCGGGGGTGGTCAGGTGTCCTTCCAGGATGCCAACCCGCAGGTGTACTGCGGAAGGTCACTCGCCAGAGCCCTGGCTTTCCTGTGTCCTGATGACGGAGGCTCCGAAATCAAGCGCTCCGACTCTGGTTCCATGTATAGTAAGTCTGTTTTTGAGTTTTTAGGATCCTGTACGGAGTGTAGAAGTTTTTCAACAATCAATAGAGTGTAGGTATACACTCAGTGGATACCACTGAGGCCAGGATGTTCGAATAACGAAATTTTATTGATTGCCTAAAAAACCCATTCCATTCTTCATTGCTGGAGTCTGGGCCGAAGGTTTCGTCTTTTTTCCATTCGTCGGTTTCTTTCCCTGTATAGCTCCTTGTTCTAAGTAAAAGGTAGCCATAATCGTGAGTTTCAACTTTTATAAGCCCAGCCTTTTGATATTCATAGTTACAAACTTACAAAATAGTGGAGAGTAAAATTTTTGCAAAGCACCATATTCAATGAAGGGTTTATACGGGAGATTAAAAACTTGCAAAACCCTCGTTACCAATAAAAGTACAAAGCACAACAAATCGCGCACAAGAAAGTCACTTGCTTCTAGAGTACCTACAATGCAAATGTTTCGTACCCACAATCAATATGAAGATTATTACAATACAGTTCCCGGGGCGCTCCTCACAATAAAAGAAAGCACTTTCATACTGCACCAGCTGCTTATCTTCAGCTGCAATTTGTAAAAGTCGGCTAAGGGGAACGATTTATTACGCAAGCGGTCTACCGATCCGTCAGTATTTAATGCAATTTGAATGTATCTCCATAGCATAGCGGGCGCATTTATCTTACTATTGGATGCATTGAGCAAGAGTAATTGTTTTAATGCTGATTCGGGAGAAGGTAGCTGCGATTGTTTTAATTGAAGCTGGAGTTAGAGAAAATTTAAGTTCTTTTGCATTCTGTACGTGTTAACGAAGATATCGCTTTAAAACAATTGAAAGATAAATACTTTTTGCGACTTACACAGGTTCCAGATAATGGTCTAAATAGTTATCTGAAAGATAGTGCCATAGAAATGTTTATAATTTTGATTTCTTTTTTATGGCACGATTTGTCAGATAATTATCTGGTACCTGTGAAACTGGCCGTTAACGTTATTTCAGAGAATTTTGATAACTGACCAAACTGCCCCTTCCAGATGCAATTCTACCACCTTACTACAAAGAGCAGGAAGGGTTCGGCTGGCCTTGGATGGCTCCTCACAAGGCCCGGGGCATGTCCCTCCCCTCCCGAGGCAAGAGGTTCGTCGTCAACGAGTGCTGTGACAAGGCCTGCAGCCTCAGCGAGCTGCTCTCGTACTGTTAAACAGTATGTCAAATGCTGTGTTGCCAGCTGGAAGAATTTGTGAAGCTACGGTGTTTTCGCCTCGTTCGTATTCACCTGTTTTGTTACTGCTTGTAATTTTCAGTATTATATTCAGGATGTAGAAACTTAGCGCAGTAGATGAGCTAAAAGTAGTGAAATCGCTTGGCAATATAGAAAAGGCAAACTTAGGAAAAGCATTTATTTATTGCCCTGCCCTCAAATACTAAAATGAAAAGAGCATTTGAAATTATAAATAATAAATGTCCCACGTTGGCAACACAGTGTGAACACTATTTTTCTAAATTATTATTTCATCTGTATGGATGATCATAAATCATTATAAAACGGGTAATCCCCTGATAGTGGATCGTTGCTCAGGCAGTCGTTTATGTGGACTTTTTACTTTTTACTAGATAAATGTTGTTTATGAGTGAAAATATTTTATATGATAATAAATTTATTGTTGTTGCAATTTGTTTTTATTTTATAAAACCCTGTAAATGTTTTAGGCTAATCTCTTCGCTGTCGTTTATTTATTGCGTCAGATACGAAACAAATACTGGCAATGTTTTTACTGAGCTTTTACAATTTATTTTGTCAAAATATTTATTTTGGACACGGACGCCTAGCTTTGATAGCCAGAACCAATAACCATCAGTGAAGTGAACTTTTGTGGAAAAATAAATTCTCGTAGGCTCGTATCGTATTCCGTTAGTACTAGGAAATATTCGTAAAAGTAATGCACCAATGTTACCATGTCTACCATGTTTTTTTTTATTTTTGAATACTTAATACTTATACCTTATGATCCCCAACAATACTTAACAGAAATTTAAGGTTTATAAGATTTTTTAGTATCGAGTAAACCTGCCTTAATTGCTTTGCTAAATTTTGGGCCAAATTGCAGTATTTTTACAGCGCCTTTCACACAATCCTGAATTCTATAAGCTCTTACACTTCCTCGCTCTAATTTCGCCTCCTCCGTTTTTATGGAGGTATTAACTCATAAAACTTTTAAAGCCCAGCTTCCTTCATTGTATCTTTTTGATGTTAATTGCATCTGCTCGTAATAATCTCTTTGTTTACGCCCATTACGGGCTAGGAATTCGAAATGGGATCCAATCCCTCACAACGAGGCGTCAGGATGAGTGCTAAGCGGGACTTTCGCTGTGTTTAATATCCATTGCGTGTTTGGTTCGGGTTGTGTTTCGTTGAGGTGAAGTAAAGCATCGATGTATGGTGCAGTGTTGGGAGGTGTGAATTTGAAATGAGTTTTTGCGGTGGCGTAGCGTTGCAATATGGCAGTAGGTATGCATTTGTTGTTGATTCAGTATTCAAGTCACGGCGTACTCTAGGCGTTTGCCGGCGACGGCGAGTGCATTCGGTTTAGCATAAAGTTTCTTTACTGTATCTGGTTTTTGTATACGGGCGGTTGGAACGTTCTTGTGGGTCATGATGAACGGTATGGAACATTTGTGCTTGAGTGCTCAACTTTGTTTTTGGGAAGTTTTTTGGCTACTGACGATCGTTTTTAAAGGTTATTCGATAAAATTATGCTTTGGGAATATTGGTGAACCAAGTGGAATAGCAAAATCCAGAGACAAAGTTGTTCGATATCTTTGCTTGTGATACTTTTCTGCACTTTTCACCTGATATTTGTTGGTAAAATTGCAATAGACTCTACAAAGCAGATGTAGTTAACTACCAAAAGCTACTAGTTAGTTAGTATATCCTTACAATATGAAATTATTTCATTTATCTGTAAAATGTTTTATTTAAGTTAAAGTTTTACAATTGTTAATGTCTGTAAAATACAATCAGCTCATAAAATCGAACAAATGAATTCTTCCTTTATTCTTTTTTACCAAAAATTTAAACAAGAGATAAAACCCTTAGGCCGTTTTAAATAAAGGGAACTGTAATGCAATTAAAATGTTAATCTTTTTCGTCAAGCGTCTTTTTGCTCCTATTTTTTCCTTATGCAGTAAATAGAATTCTTCACTGGCAGAATGAAATACGTCTGTGTAATTTCCTCCTTTAGGGTTAATAGGGTTCGTATACTTTGGTTGATGAGCAACAGTTTCTAAGATACATTCGGCGCTTGATAAAACTGGGTTAATAATAAAAAAAGGTTTCTTTGGAATTCCAAAATTGTCTGTTCAGTCAGTTTGGATAAGAGCTGACTACCAAGAAACATGATGGACTAAGGATCAAGAATGCTTCTGTAACAATGTGGTTATTTGACATGCTTAGCCTGTTTATCGTCATAGGCTATATTTTAAATTTACAGACCGCAACCCATCAACCTATCTCAATCTGTATCTTCAATAGATTTTCGACCTTATCACAATAGTGGAAGGTCGTCGTTTAAGCGACGTGAAACCGCAAGAACCATCGAGTTTTTATTGAAACCCAGTAGTTCTCCGCCAGTCTGCACCTCTTAACAATAACAAGACAACATTTCCCCGCTTCCTTTTTGAAAGAAAACTCTTCAAATTGCGAAGTAAAGAGATGTTGCACTCAACATACAAATTAGACTGCAGATGGCCAATATTTTGAAGTGTACCTCTTTTACAATGCTTTTGAAAAAGTAAGGTGTTTGTTGTTTAAGTACGGGGAGAATTGGTTGATTTTTTGAACATGATAAAAAAATAGTTGTAGATCATAAATGTGATCACATATATTGTGAGCTCAGTGTGATAAAAGGCACATAAAATTTCGTTGTCAGCCTTTTTTATTTTTCAAATGCAGGACACTGTCCTCTTCTCATACGCTTGCTCAAGGTGGATTGGTGATTAGAGACTTGAAAGCCCAGGTTTTCTTACACTACTCGTTCACCTTTCATCAATGGTCATTCATTCATTCATTGTGTCAAAAAGATACTTAGAAAGTACTTATAACTTTTAATTGCATTGGTATTTGCCTGACCTATAATATCAAACCCGCTCAATCGTCAAGAGGCTGATGCTTCTAGACTACCACGTCTACATACATAACCTTTTACATTAATATCTTGCCAGAGATCAAATTCAATAGCTGCACCCTTCAAAGGCTTTAGAAATTGGTGGTCAGTGCATAGTAGCCAATAAAGTGTGGGCTCGGGGCTCACGCGGCGCATAAAGTGCTTCCTCGATGCATCGTCAGGGCTAGACCCTGTATCTGATGTCTGCGATCGCTTTGGCATTCGGTTACTAGGAGGTATGAAGCAGTGGATGTAGTAGATAAGGGAAAATTAATTATAACTCGAGGAAATACTGAAAATGTTACATAATATATTTTTACATAAAAACGTGTGCTAAAAATTTACAGTTTTGTGTGACACAACAATCAACAGTGAGAAGCGAAAATGTCAACAAACTGAGTAGGAGTCCAAAGCTGTAATTAATAAATTTCTCAATAGAAAAAATAACTTGTGCAATGTGCATTATGTTTCGTTATCCAAGCATTAATTTTCAGTTCCCGTAGCCGCGTAGCAGTTTCGTAGTACTTACGTAGCGCAGGTAACTGCTACGAATAATATTAACTAGTCTGTAGCTAGTACAATGGTATGTTTTCTTTTTCTGAATATTTTTATTTTATTTTTTTTACCTTTGCCGTATCCAAGAAGAAAGTTTCTTAGTGGCCTGATGAATCCTGAACGTCTACAGGCTGAAGTGTTGTCACTGGCCGCCGGGCCACTTAGGGCCGTGCCTTATCTGTAGATTTACAGAGGCTCTTAGATACCACAGGTATAGGTGGCTTTAGATATTGAAGGTTCGAGTGTGGCCAATATTGGAGCCAATCGATAGGCCAATATTTTTTTAATAATTATAGACTAAGCATCCTTATATCTTTCTATCGGACCAAAGAAAATTACGCGTAGAGATGTGGGCAACAACTGCTCAAATATTTTCAATGGTATTATTATTTTAGGTACAATAAAAACAAACTTTTATTCACTAAAAATATTTCTTCAACAAAATCTTGATAAACGTTCACAAAAGGAGTCCAAGATACACAAACACTTGAACACAGCGAACACAAAACTCAATTGCAAAAATTCATATCATTGCGCAACGGCTTCAATCTTGATACTCGTGCATAGAATATTCTCGAACGAGCCTCATCGGACGCAGTAATCTTGATACGCGAGTCTATTGAATTCACTCGAATGTGTACTATGTTTTGATAAAATAATGCGAAAAGAAATGTTTTACGGTGAATATTCTTTTGTGGAAAAATAGTTGTATGAAGATATTTTCATTGAGTTTTATGTTGGTAAAGGTGAATGCTTACCTTTCCTGAATCGCACGCATATTTTAATACATAATAAATTATCCAAACCACACTAACCGATTTAGCTAACAGCTCCCTGAAAAGGCAATACACACTAGCTCTTCATTTAATTATCATAATATTATGAACGAGTACTTTATAACTTACGCAGCCTCAGACGTTCATTGTTGCACAAAGGCCTAACCCAAGCTAGGGGAATTTGCCCAATGCCCATACTCACCGCGCTGGGCATGCGTGTTGGTGGGAGTATTTGCTAAAGAAGAATCAAAAATTCTTAAGATATTACATTTCATATCAAAGCTAAGCCCGAAAGACATAACATGATACAATCTAAACAAAATATTCAATTGGAATCTTCACAACAAAGGCAGCCGAAGCAGATGCATCGGATATCGTACCAAAGCGATCCTTGGCTATGTTTTACCGATTTACTCGTATCAAACGTGTATTGGATTACTGGGGATCGCATGATGTACGGAATCTTTGAAATGACAGGCTCAGTGGCTTTGAGGATGTCTTATTGTGGGAGTGTGGTTCCATAGCCAGATGAGGTATTTTGAAGATTCAAGTATAACGTGTTTGATTTTCCTTGGAACTTGTGATGACATAATTTTAGCTACTAAATATTTTTACGTAACTCCTTCAAAAAAATCACCTACTATGTTGCATTTTGTAAAAAAAACAGACCCAAAAAATATCTCATTCTTACCAATTTGAAAGTTAACAGAACTAAAAAGTACATATAATTAAAAGTTCCTACTTTGCAAAAAATATATAAGTTAGTACCTACCCAGATCTAAACTTCAGACCTATCTCCAGACTAGACGATGAAAGCGCGAGAAAAAAAAATCACGTGAAACTATTTAAGATAAACAGAGAACGGATGATTGATCGCAGCAGCCGGTACTTAAGATCCTGGGAGGACATTAATCAAAACTTCTTAAGCGCTATTAAAATAACAACCCTTTTCCCCGATGGTTACCGGTCACCTAGAGAGGTACTGTTGGAAAGGAAGTCACTTGGTTCTCGTTTTCAATATGATAAAGTGACGAGAGTGTGAGAAAGTCGAAAAGACCTAAAGCTAAGTCTTGTAGTAGATGCAGTTGTGGTCTGATATATTGACAGTAATAAAATATTACTGCATTGTATTCAAAAGATTATCCATTTAAATTACAGTTAATAAAAATATTTTTGAATTAATTGAAATGTCTCGATAGAACTTAACTTCCTTACACTACACAGTACAATACTCAGTATTTAAATAAATAACACATAAAGTAAATAAAGGAAACCAGCAAAAGATTTATTAACGAACCGTTTTCTCAGTTTTTGCCATAACTAATGTTCTATTCTCGCTACATCGAGTTGCATCAACGTTAGTGGTAATTCTAACATTTTTCTCTCAGCACACAACATATAATAAATCATTGTCAGCTGGGGCTCAGTTGCAGGAATTCTGTCCATCTTCTTAATGCCAACCCCTTTTTTCACAACCAAACTACCTAAGTTAATTAATTTTCGAGAAACGAAGGTATTACGTACCCTCTGTTTTATAGTGACGACTCTACAGATTTTTTGTTTAATTTTCTATTGTGAACGTAGTTTTATTTAACTTCTCTTGCATTTGTTTTTTGTTATTCTAGTACCTTGTGTATTGTTAGTTCAGTTTGAACGTTACAAAAATATGTTTTGCTGTCTGCTGTTTAATCATCTTATTTTACTGGCACTGGTACTGCTAGTAAATATGCAAAAATATTGTTTTTTGAAGATTTATTAACAATGTATAATAGAACAAATTTTTACTCTTGGATCGAAAACACTGCAGTTATTACATACAATTCAATACGAAACAAATAGTATCAACCCATCTTCAGACCCAAACAGCAAAATATTCCATTACAAGCTTATTTACTTATTTACTATTCACCCGAAACAGCGCAGCGTAAAAAACTAACGCAGCGAGCGCGAATGGTTTCCTATTACATTATTCAGATATTATACATTCACCAGCAGTAACAGGGTGCCCATCTAATTCTAGATGTAAAATAACTTTCAGAATTCAATATTCCCCAAAACAATATAGCAACACCTGTGCTATATTTCCATTTGGGCCCCAGCCTGTATAAATATTCAATCGAGCCACTTTTCCATACACTGCTGTATATATTGATGGGGAATTTAAACGATGTTCGTATTGATACAGCTTGCGTATGGTGAGATCTTGGGTCGGGGAAAGGTGGTGAGATAATGAGGTTATAAGTACCTGAATTTAAGAGTTAGGATTGAGACAGACAGTATTATAAGAAGTATACTTTAAAGTTGTTTTTTATAAATTAGAGAACTTGCTATCTTACACTGATCGCTTTAAAATGTTGTCTGTGTGATGCTTAAGTTTACGTTCTATTCAATTAACAAATAAGTGTATCTAAAACTTTACAACTGAGAACATGAAAGTACCTATTTGATATTAAATAACCAGAAAAAAGAGCTGGGAAGCTTAATATTTTGCTTGGTTCACTCTTGTGGAATAAAATGTTTAGTTTTTCCACTAATGCAGTAATTTCCTACATTCTAACAATAGACAAGAGCACAATTTTATTTTCCTTTAATACTCATACCTTTCCATTAACACAAAGCTCTGTAACTTTGCAGGTGACACAACGTAACTCAAAGTCAAAACTGTTCCATTAGTTCATTCATTTCGTTCATTCGTTCGCTTGTTGCGGTCGCTCTCCATAATTCCAATACAAGTCCACTTTAGTTCGTTCTAGACAATTCCAACGTTTGTGGCTTTCTGTCCAACTTTTCAATATTTACCTGACCAGTTATTATTTATTTTAGGCCTTCGAAAACCTTTTGATGTTAATTTTGTTACAAAACATTTGTATTCGAAAGTTTTAATGTTGTTTTGTGCGGTTTTGCTTTATCATTTATAGTTTAGAAAGGTTATTATTAAGTCAGTCATATTTTATTCGGATTGTTAATCGGTTTTCGTGGTTTCGGCCTGTTTTGAGGTTTGTGGTCACGGGTGAGATAAATCTCAAATAAAGGCGAGTCTATTTGAAGTGGTAATATAATAATATTAGCTAGCTCAGAATATATTTGTTTATTTTGAAGTAGCTTTTTGGTATATGTAGTGGTAATAGATCATTAACTTTTCACCTCTAAGTTCTATAGAAAAATGCGCACGCAATGAAAAGCCAATAGTTAATAATAAAATGAGGGTGATGGTAAAGACCTCCTTTCATATCGCTATGATTTCAGTTGACCTGTTTCATACTGAACTGAAAGCCTGAGGCTACCGGCATCATCACTCACGCATCCCTACTTGTATGTCCAAGTACGTGCAGGGAATTAATATTACTACAAAGGTCTCAAAACAAATTAGGGACTGGTTGTCAATGTAGCTAGAACTCACCACTAATTTAATTTTTATACATAACTAGCTTCACTAGTTTCCCCCGCTTCCCGAGGGAACTACCTACCGAACCCAGATAAAAATTTGCTTGAGTGTTGTTCTGATATATAAGTTATATTACTGCCAAGTTTCATCAAAATCCGTCAAGAAGTTTTTGCGTGAATGAGTAACAAACAACAAACATAGAAATTTTCGCATCTATATCTATACACTAGCTTCTGCCCGCGACTTCGTACGCGGATCATGTCGCTTATGCCAGCGACAACGGGGTCGTCAAAATCAAAGATCTGAAGCATCTGATGTCGTATTCTAAGAGCCCGGTAGTGACTGAATATGCGAGGCTATTCAGAACTTTCATTTTTGTAAGTCAACCCACCAGTTTAAACAACTTTTGCTAAGACATCATTCCTACACGTGTTATAGTATAGCTGGGCTCTTGAAGTTCCTCATAAGATGTTCTAGATCTTCAAATTAAATATCTCAGCAGAAAAAAATCATCACGTGGATAAATTTTTACAATGGCACCATTCTTGTATCTCTTATAGTTTAGTTCGTCTGTTGCGGTTCTGCATCAGGTAAACACACCAAAAACATAGGACTTTCATACAAACTACCAACCCCCGTTGTACTCCCCTAGGAGTATATTTTCGTAAAATGCGATGCGATGTCTACACCCTAAGAGAAACCTATCTTCAAAATTTCATGTCACTTTCTTCAAAAATCATAA
>NWSH02000050.1:11488250-11545029 GCA_002382865.2 Heliothis virescens | reverse complement strand
TACAACAAAAATAAATGATCATCGGTGTTGTTGTCTAACCACTGTTCCCTTGTGTAATTAAAGTACTAGGACTGTATAAATTTCCTGAGTACAAACCAATCACGGGATCTCGATGCAAGGACCGCATAATCACGGGATACCAATGCAACTGCTCACCATGTACCAGGACCACATAATCACGGGACCTCGATGCAACTGCTCACCATGTACCAGGACCGCATAATCACGGGATCTCGATGCAACTGTTCACCATGTAGTACCAGGACCGCATAATCACGGGATCTCAATGCAACTGCTCACCATGTACCAGGATCGCATAACTTATATAAGTATTCCAATCTCCCGACGCAACTGCTAACCAAGTACCAGGACATCATAATTTATAACTCAAAAACGGCTGAACAGATTCGGCTGAAAATTGGTAGAGAGGTAGCTAAGAACTGGGAGAAGGACATAGGACATGTCGATGTTACTGCTCACCATGCTTTGTAACTTAAACCAACCAGAACTGTGCAATGTGCACGTTTGGTGGCAAGTAAACTGATGAACAATTTAATTTACGCCACAATACTCAAATGAAAATTCAAAGGGGGAAAGTTCTCATTCCGATGGTCTAAATCGACATGCCATTTTAGTTAAATAAGCTTGAATTTCTAATCCGCCTTGCATTCGCCATCACTGTAAATAAGTCACAGGACCAATCGTTGAAAGTTTGTGGTCTTAATCTCAAACATCCATGTTTTTCACATGGCCAATAATTTAAAGTGGTATGTTCACCGGTCGGAAGACCTTCCGTGTGATTTGTTTTCGCATCTAAAAACAAAAATGTAGTATATCACAAGGTACTACAAAAATAAAAAATCATTGAATAATTATATATATTTTTAAATCGGATCATGTGATATTGCCATATTGCCTTTAAGGCGGTACAAAGTTCGCCGGGTCAGCTAGTATTTTAATATTTCGTTGCTTTTTACGTGAGGAACATTGCCGTGGATGCATTTGAGAATCGATGTTCGCGTTTGCTAAACAAAAGAATGGGGCAGTTTGAGAATAACGTTTTAAGTAAAATCTTTCTTTTTTATGTATTCGTATTTTTAAGATGTATTCTGTTATTCGGGGCGGAGACGAATCCAACGAACCAAAAACCATGAAAATCGGTCCAGCAGATCTCGAGTTATAAGTGTTTGAACAAACCCGACTTTCTTTTATATATATAGATTTAGCTAACCAAGCAATTTTCGGCCTTAAACACACTCCAAACATAACTCCATAGTATATCTCTCGTTGCACAACAAACACAAACTTTCTGGGGCTTTGAAATTAATCAAATAGTCTGTAGTTATGACGGCGCGGACATTCCCCTAGATTGATGGCCTCCAGGGGATAGTTACTGAGTTCGGATCCCGGCTGTGGCATTGTTCCTCAATGTTAATTGATTTACTGTTGATTTTGTTATTAGTGAATGGTGTTGATGGCTTGTTCATTGAGATAAGCCTTTTGTTTCGTGTATTGATGATTTGGTGAGTCGTTTATGGTTACAGAAGGTCTTTGTTGGGAAACCCTTGTGAAGTTGACGATTACGGTTGGTCTCTCAATGTCTTTTCTCGTGAGATTCAAACTGTTTGTCATTGATACTAGTTCTTATACCATACTGGGTAGCACATAAAGGTCGGACATATAATCATAGATGATTGCAAGCATACTATTTTTAGGGCTCCGTACCCAAAGGGTAAAACGGGACCCTATTACTAAGACTTCGTTGTCTGTCTCCATGCTGTATCTCAATAAACGTGATAGCTAGAAAGCTGAAATTTTCACAAATGATGTATTTCTGTTGCCGCTATAACAAGAAATACTAAAAATTAAAAAAAAATGAGGGGGATGGGGTACGGAACCCTTTATGTGCGAGTCCAACTCGCACTTGGCCGGTTTTTAGGGTTCCGTACCCAAAGGGTAAAAACGGAACCCTATTACTAAGACTTCGTTGTCTGTCTGTCTGTCTGTCTGTCTGTCTGTCTCCACGCTGTATCTCATTAACCGTGATAGCTAGAAAGCTGAAATTTTCACAAATGATGTATTTTCGTTGCCGCTATAACAACAAATACTAAAAATTAAAAAAAGTTAGATATTAAGGGGGGTCCCCATACAATAAATTATAAAGACAGTGCAATTTGAATACAACGCCATCTGTTACTCAAGCGTGGAACTACAGCTTGGTACGGAACCCTTCGCGCGCGAGCCCAACTCGCACTTGGCCGGTTTTTTTGTTTAAAGTCAATTTTTGTTTTGTGCTCTACTTTACCCATTCTGTGTCATTCAAAATTATGCTCTAAAAGAAGTAGCTAATATAAAAAGTCGCTTAACATTCAACATTACACAACTTCTAAAACCCTGTAACACCAGACTAGCCACATCATCAGAAACACAGTATATCTTCAGCGTCTCCTTGAGCATGTTCCTCGGCTGCATTTGGCCATGTTTGAGCTGATAATTGCCCCTAAAGCATTGGCTACATGCAGCTACATCACCTGAAGCCACGCCCCTTTGCTGTTCAGGCCCCGGCTTATACGTAGGGGATCATGTTCTATGAGGTACATCTGGATTGGAGAAATACATAGTTATCATGTGCTATGAAAATTTGGTATTAATTTCATCAAAATTATACCTTTATTTAACCACTTCACTGCCGAAATTGCAGCACTAGTATATCTACATATATCTACCCTAATATTAAGTTTATTTTTGTTTCTATCCTAAAAGGGCCTTGTGAAAAAATCTTTACTTGGGTAGGGACACTGTCCCGGGGTGACATATGCTACAGTATATTTTACCCGGCTATGGAATAGTTTGCACGGGATACGGACAAAACCACGGAAAACAACTATGTAGGTATGTAGTTTCAAGGAACAACAAGGAACAAGTATAATTGTTACTTCGAACGTCAATACTGTGTGTTCTCACTTATAATTCTTTAGTCACAATAATGAAAGACGCAAAACTATCAAAAAAACAAACAGGCACCATTATCCAAACTCCGCAACGCACCGCTTCACGGCACCGTATCGTAAACGCTCCGGCCACGCATCCATCACGCCACCCAATGTACCGTGGCTGACTGATACCTCCATTCAATACACAAATTGTCTCCTACATCATACGGGGGGAGTCACAGTAAGTGGAACTATACGTCAAGTATCAAGGAATGTTAACTCGGCGTTTTTTCGATTTAGAACGTCGTTTATGTGGAATTTGTTGTGTAATAGGATACTTTGTTTTCTAGATTTTTCTGGGTGTGATTTTGGTGTGTAGAGATAGCTTTAATAATAGAGAATTTCTGAAAATAATTGATGGACTTTTTAAAAGACTAACTCTCCCATAGCGGGCCTGCTGGAAGAGATTTCTTATGAAATAAGCATTGCCCTTGTACCTAATTGTTCTATGTTACTTCTTGTCTCATCTTCTGTGTACATAAACTGTTAAATAAGACTGTACCACCTAGAGTAATACCAAGTATAAGTATTACCAAGTTATGGTCTTGGTGTCTACTGTCACTACAATAATCTGAAAATAAACATCATATTTTCATTTAAAAGAGAGTGAATCTGTAGCTACTAATTAATACTAAAAAGCTGAAGAGTTTGTTTGCTAGAAAGCGCTATTCTCACTACTGGAACGATATGAAAAGTTCTTTCAAGGTCAGATATTCCATTAATTAAGAAAGGCCATCATATTCAGTTGCGTGCAGTAGTTCCCGCGCGAGTGAGACTATTAACAGAAAGTTCGGTATAAATAGTTTCTAAGACCCCAAATATAATCAATTAGTCACAGAGCTGATCAGATTATTTCTACAAGTAAACTAAGCTATTTCCTATTTCCTTCCTCCGTGGCTATTTCAAACTTCGTTACACAAGGTATGCAAACTATATTTACCGTATAGCGTTTGCACTTAAACTTACACCGTGCTAAACTCCGGTGTCCGCAACAACCCAGGTACTTCGGAACATCATTTACTGAACTGAAACCGAATAACACTAAAAGCTGTTTTAGCGAAGTCGTTGTCGGACGGAGTATGTAAGTAATTCATAGTAAACGAGTTAGGCGGACCGACAACTTCCTCGAGCTACACTAAAAAGTATAGTTGAGTTGCACCATGAGGTTAACCGACGTTTAGCGGTTTAGTATCGACTATGTTATCTGGGCAACCCGATAAGACTAGTTTTCGGTCTTTTTACTACCCGTAAAGGCTGGAAAAGATGTTTAACGGCCGTTTCCAATATCCTATCTAACTGTTGATTTACTTACCAGAGATAGGAATTTGACATAACTTTGTATGAGGCTTATGTCAAAATTCTATCTCTAGTACGCAAATCCATAGATAGATAGATTATTGAATTCCGCAGTTAGTGATAGCCAAGACCTACCAATTTAATGTGACTTCTGAAAAACGGAGGAAGTCGTCATGACAACATGAGGAGCCGGCCAAGCGTTGCTTAACCTTGTGATTGATCGACTCATGCAGCTCTTACTTAGCCATATGCTTTAAGTATATAAACACTTTCTACTTAATAATTTATCTTTTAGAAAATTACACATAATATTACTCTATTTATTTATCAGTATGCGAGCACGTGTGTACTTAGGTAAGTACTCTGACTTTAATACATTAACCTACATTTAAATTACGAAGCGATCCAGTCAAGCCAGACTTAAGTCTTCGCGAATTCTCAAAGGATTCAGGTCGAAATCATAAATTTATTATTTATTTAGCTAGAATCCAGTATTATGTTATTCATACTGAGAGAAGATCGCTTTAAAAGGGATTATCTAAATATGAAATTTGGCTAAAAACGAGTTTTCATATGTGAAAGGAGTGTCAAATTTCAGTGCCTCTCATTAGTTTAAGTAGTGCTTGCGTTTTTAAGATTGTGTTATCATGTCCTTCTTTGAAAATTTTGATACAAAAACAAAAACCAGGAACTTGGTCGCTTTTAGCAAAATTAAGAGCTCTAAGTGGTTATGTGTTTATTAAGGACTAATCTTAAGTTTACTAATATTATAAACGTGCAAATATTTTTTACAGTATGATATGCAATCAGGCTAAAAATTCTATACTGAATGAGATGATGCTACGGGCATAGAGATAAATAGTTTTTATTTACTAAAATATTTTTTAATTTCATGGTTTCTGCAAATAAAATAGCTTTGGAATAAATAAGTGGCATTTACTTCCAGACCAAAATACTTAGTGCTCAGGTATGCTTAGATATTCCTAGACATACTTACCCTTCGGGAGTTTGCGAAAGTACGTAAATATCCAGTTATCTTTTAGGAGTAGTCAAATAGCTTCGACATTCAAGTGAACGTATTCAACAGGGAACAGAGGGAACTAACATTTGTACATGTTATTCAATTCAGTTTAGTTTTATTTTAGTGAGTCATATCGATGTTTGACCTTGAGTATTGTTCGAATGTAAAAGTCTGCAAGACAAAGACACGTGTAGGTATGTAATGTTTTCAATGTACTGCAATCATTTCAATAATGGCTTATAGGAGTCATTGTACAGACGACAGCACATCAATTTACCACAAACTGTCAAATTTCTGCAATTGATTTTCAACCTTATCGCAGTGGCGGTACGTTAATGTATGATTGGTAAAATTTTATAGATTCGTATACGTTGACCTGCTGTCGTCTGTAATTACATTGTTCTAATTTCAATATTGTATGGAAAATACTATTGCTATTTATTAAAATCTTCTATTGTCTGCTGATAGACAAAAAAGTTACAAACTGCTGTTTTCCCGCGGTTTCACCCCTGTATCGTGGAAATTATCGATCCCGTACAAAATATAACCTATGTTACTCAGGATAGAAGAATTTTTCAAATCGATTCAATAGTTTTGGAGCCTTTACGGTACAAACAAACAAGAAAAAATCCTCTTTATTATATTAGTAAAAAAACAAAAAGTCATAAGTTAACCAAAGGTCAGCCAACCTCCGATTAACAAAAGTTTAACGGTGCAACCCGAACAATTGGTTAACGAATTTATCAAGAGTTAGCGAGCGGGCAGCCGGTACTCGCGTACTTTGTTTTACTTACTGCGCACGCATGTCTAGTAGTAAGTTTAACACGACTTTTTCAAACGTACACTGAGTTTGAGAAAATTGTTTTATAGATAAATCGATGTTCTTGCTTTAACTTTAGAGGAATCCTTTCTTTGCCGGAGATAGTACCTAGTAGTTTGCACAGGTACTACGGTGTGCTAACTTTCGGGCTTAGCTAAGCTAAGTTACCTTAGCTGTTTTTAGTGTGTGTAAATTTGATAATTGATAAAATGCATTTATAAATGTTCAGACAAAATTATAAGATTGACTGACGAGGTACCTACTGGTAATAGTAGAACAATTATCCTTACATTACAGACCCTAGCTCCTAATCTAACATAAAGAAACTCGTGTGATAAGACTTCTACTTACTTCGAGATCACATCCATGGGAAATTGGCAGAATCTTTACAGTAGTTTATTTTCTTCACTATCTTATCTTTGATACAGTAATATGTTTAATATATTTTATATATGTAACAATACATATTTTATTTATATATAGTCTTATGTGTTTTATTTTCTTGCACTTACTATCATACAGTGTTGCACCTGCCATTTCTTCATTTTCACCACCACCCTAAGGTAGACTGGCAGAGAACGCCTAAGGCGTTAAGTCCACCGCTGTACATTTGTGCAAAAAGTATGAAAAAAAAAAAAAATAAGATAGACCCATCCACGGTGGATCGCGCTAAGCGACTATAACTTTATGATCGTTAACCTGTGCGGCCGTTACTTAGTCAATACCTTCTCCTTAAATACACCTTAGTGTGTCATAAATATTAATAAAACCTGCCAATTAACGAACACCAATTAATTAAACCGTCTGTTAACACACGTCTGTGACAATGCAGCATACATCTCGCGACGCCGAGGGAACGGAATAACTACGCATGCATGTAGTTAATCAGAGAGGCGTGTAGGCGATAGTGATCGTCCCAGCTAGGGCTTTCAAATACCGGATATTTTCAATACCGGTATTAATACCGGTATTGGAAGTCAATACCGTGATCACGGTATTAATACCGGTATTAAGTGCAAGTTCAATTAAGACATTAATAAAACCATTAAAATACGTTACAAATCGATCTTTACCGCCCTTATTTCTTAAAAATACCTTTTTTATCGAAGTGAAATCATCAGAATGACCCCTCCCGCTGTGGGTGACAGCGGAAGGGAGTGTTAGACTTTTACTGACTAAAACCCACCGTGTTCCTTCGGGAGCCCTTTGTCTGCCAGGGCTGCGGTAACTCTTTCGAACAACCCGCAGCCCCGACAGGCTCTGGCTCTAGTGGGCCCCGCAAGGGTTTGCTGACACTCTCTGAGGAGTGCGTGGAACAACGCACGCCGCCGACACGGGCCTGTCGTCTCCTAGGAGACGGAAGGATGATGAGCCACCCGAAACTCACAGCTCACAGACCCACGCCTACAGTGGTCACGCGGTGGTCGACACCCGGCGCCTATGGTGTCTACCAGGTCCACCGCGACGACTGGGATGGCCGGTGCGAACTCGCAGCCGCTCCACCACCTCCTTCTCTGGCATAGCCACGGTGTGGGCACACGGGGCCCCGTAAAGGGCCATGGACCGCATGATCTTATAAATACCTGAAGTATATACCGGGTATCTCAAAAGTTTATATTTATTAAGTTTAAGTTAACGTAGCGTATCCGGGGGGCGTAGGGGTTATGTCAATTGGTAGCCTGGCTCTTGGGAATTTAGTTGCTATGGAACGTTTTCAGGAGCAGACCGCACGATATCCGTACGAGAGTTTTACAAAACCGGTAATTCAGTGACTGTAGCGCGAGGAAGCTTGTGAAGCATTCGAGATTTTGGTCACTTAAATGATGTATGTACCAAACTGCCAAGTATTCCCTTTATTAGAAAATAAAAGTTTGAAGAGACCGCCACAACGATGGAAAAACCAAAATCCAACTGAGGGCATCGACAATGGTAGAAAACGTGGAGACTAGTGGAGAGTGTTAACCAGTCTATTGGTCATGACCCAAACCATTGAATTTGGAAGAGCGCAAGTGCGTTAAATGTGCATAGTTGTCATTACACCGAATTTTGCTTAAAGACCTAAAGCTGCAACCCTACATAATTTTATTGGTGCAAGAATTAAAGATCCAAGATGCCCGTCCCGACCCAAGAAGTTTGACTTTGTAAATCAGGCATTTGAGCGTTTTCAACGTTCACTAACATCTTGTTTTCGGATTAAGCTAATTTTCACCTCAGAGGCCACGTAAATAAATATCCATCACGAAGTGGCGGTCATCACTGAATCCACCTGCAGAGCCGTCATGAGTAATTTTACTACTACTAAACGAGTGTAGCGAACGCGTGGGTCTACATTTGGACAATATTATTTTAAATAAATAAATTCACACCTAATATTTGTAATACCGGTATATCACGGTATTGGGCCGTCAATACCGGTATTGAAAAGCACCATATTATATCCGTGATCACGGTATTACGGGATCCCGGAATACCGGTATTGAAAGCCCTAGTCCCAGCGGTATGTAGCCATCGATGTATATCGAAGTGGAATATGTGTCGTTGTTTAACCGCTGGTTGGGCGTGAAAAGTGGGCAGTTGGAGTTCGATGTTAGCAATGCATTTGATGACCATAAATGCAAAAGTAGCTCTGTCTGTGTATTACGCGGTCACGCTGAAATGGCTGAACCGATTAAGATAAGATTTGGACCAACACAGTAGAGACAAGAGACGGATGAAGTATACTTTCTACACGAATGTTGGGAGTACTTCCTCTAGGACGCGGGTGACACCGTCAAAACCGTTAGTACCTAAAGGAAATTCAGGGAGGCTTCGACAATCTGTTGGAGTGGTTTTCAGTCTCAAATAGATTGTTGACGTCAAACCATTTTTACAATTAAATATTGAGTGCTATATTTAGAGAATAGCAATCAAACATTTTTAATTATTTTCAGCTTTATAAGTTTGACTATGAATGGAATAACTAAGATAACCCCTTTGAGCTCGTACTAATTTTATGTTTTAATGATTATTTTATACAATAAAATTAATAAGATATCTAAACTGAAACACTAGATGTTTTCATACTATATTATTGAAGAAATTCAGAAGTGTTGCAATAAAACACTCGACGTAATGGCGCATGCTAATTGCATTACTGTTTTAAATGCTCCAGCGTTTATACGAGTAGTAGACGATATTAAACTATTTTATTTTATATGCTAGTGTTAAGGATGTCACTGCAAACGGTTAAATATTGTGTTAATATTTATATTTTTTTAAGTTTCTTTTAAACAGCATAAATCTATAATATTAGACATGTCAAATATCATGATGGGAAGGCACATAAAGCCGGCATCACGTAATTGCTACTCAGTAGCAGTTGCTGCTATCATTCTACGTCAGAAGCCGTCAAGTAGACTTGTGAAAACTCTCAAATCGGGGTAAGGGGATTGACTTGCTTGGCTCACTCGATAAGAAGAAGATTAAATATCGCAGGATGTAGACGTATAAGATATTCCAGAGAATATGCACCGTCCGCAAATAAGAGAATGAGGTAAGGGCAGAAGGATCACGTTCTTTTTTAGGGTTCCGTACCCAAAGGGTAAAACGGGACCCTATTACTAAGACTTCGTTGTCTGTCTGTCTCCGCCTAGTATCTCATAAGCCGTGATATTGAAATGCTATACGCTATGAAATTTTCACAAATGATGTATTTCCGTTGCCGCTATAACAACAAATACTAAAAATTTTAAAAACTGATATATTAAGGGGGGTCCCCATACATTAAATTATAAAGATAGTGCAATTTGAATACAACGCCATCTGTTACTCAAGCGTGGAACTACAGAAGCGTGGTACGGAACCCTTCGCGCGCGAGTCCAACTCGCACTTGGCCGGTTTTTTATTGCCCCACTGCTGGGTCTTCATTTAATTTCCACGGTTGTCCATCCTTTGAAAGTTTCCAACTTATAATCTGATAATCAAATAATATGCCTCATACAAAAAAACCACCAGTTAAAAAAAAACATTTCCCGTGATAACCCTAAGCGTCTCACTCACTTTATAGTTAAACGTTATTGTAATAATGTTTTTATTGAAGTGCAGTCGATATAATTGCCGGAGCTGCTGCTAATAATACCACTAGGTATAGGCTGTTCGATTCAACTGTGGTTTCACCTGCACCTTGAGAAAAGCCTATAATCTTAGTCAGTAAATGGGCTATCAAACACTGAAAAAAAAATCCGAATCCAAATATGCAGTAAACTGTTTACCAATATATAATATCAGTATATGTAGGTACGTTACTGCAATTATTATGACGCATTATCTTTTATAATAATAAAAACACTGTTCTTAATTTATATGTTTAATCAAATAGTTTTTTGCAATAACAATAAAATTAACACATATTTTAAATCTCCCGTAACAAGTACATTCTTATTTCTAAACACAAAACCTTCATTAAACATGAAACCTCTTTAGACACCACAGACTAAACCAATAAATAAATAGAAATTCTAAAACCGTGTCTGTAAATTACCTCTTTTAACTAAGACAGGGCGGTAATGGCAACAAAATAAAACTAGCAGTATATTTAGCATTTAATATTCTAGACCCTGAGTGCGAAGCCACAATCCTACACCCCTTTCTCGCGCAGTCGGTTAGATGTGTTGTAATTCCCATACAGCTCATGGGCCGCAGTTAAATGATATTAAATCTAAAATGCAAATGTTACAACTTCGATACCGACTCGCTCTTTTGTAAGTAACAAGGAGATTGGACGAAGATATTTCGTTTCTAGATGTGGTAATTAACTGTTAGAGAGTCGAGAGAGAGAGAGAGCAATAAGGGTAAAGTAAAACTTAGGAAAGCACACTACTAGAGTATACGTACACATAATTGTGTTATTTATACGATTGGAGGATGTCACACTAGACATTGTTTTCTTGTTTAACGAGAATTCGGGAACTTTTATACGCACATTTTTCTATTAGTTTACTATTTAAAAAAAATGATAATTTTGTACCATATTGTTCATCAAAATAGTGCCTATCTAATCAAAAATATCAACATACAACTTCCATAGCTTCCTCAATCCACTTTACCAACTCAAAGGTACGAAGACGCTCTAAGACCACTTCCATGCACTGAACATCTGAGACGTGCATTTATTCCTTGTGCACACGGGAGAACTAATCTGCTAATGCATCTATACTTGGTGCATCGGACCTCTATTTGCAGGGTTTTGGGAACCATTTCATTGCAGACTTTGGTTTCAGCCATTTTAGAGGTATATTTGACAGATATATGTTTGATGGTACGAAAGGACGAGTATTCTGGAATATTTCGGAATCGGAACGTACGATTGGGTCGAAGTGAAGTGCACTGGGAAATTTTCTGGTGTACCCATTTCTTGATGAAGTCAATAAGAATGAATGAAGGCTCTTCATGAACATTTTTGGGGGAGTTTCTTTTGAGCAATGTATTTGTATGGAGTCAAAGCTTTTTGGTTTTACTCTGGTGAAACATTCATTTAAGATTTTGTAGTTCTTGGAACCCTTACAATTTTTTTTTTGTTTTGGTGCTGGAAAAAATCTCTCGGACACGGCTAAAACTTTGGGTGATGAGTAATTTATACATATTGAATCCAACTCCAAATATTGAGAATATTACATCTTTATACTCAGTATGTTGATGTAATATTCAATCGTAACAGAAATACTTAAATAGTGGTTGATGTAATAATTAAGTCTTTTATCAATCTCCATCTCTAAGATCCTTAAACTCGCAGCTTAGATCATATAAAAGTCAAAGGTTATTCCTAGAACAAGCAGTTTATTTTCTCGGAACTAATAAGAAAATTAGCACAGCATCCAGTTTAATGGAACTTCTAACGATATTTAATGGAAAACGGACGTTCACTGTCGATGCCTTTATAATATAAATATATCTAGAAATAGAAGCACTATGAAATAGATCGACATCTATCTAAGTAGGTAATGATAACAGGCAACTAACGTAGAAACTGTTTTTGGATATTTTAAGCGATTGCTCTATTCGGATGTGGATTCGGAAGGAAATTTAAATTAGTGGATCCCGGCTTTCATTTGAACATCTTTGGCAGTCATTACGGGTAGTCTGCAATTTTGACAACCAGTCGTCCCAATGGTTATCGGGTTGGTCACCCAGGGTTCAGGAGTCAAAGAGTTAATCGCTCCATAAAAAACGCAGGTACTCAGCTTTTGATTAGCAAATGACGATGATGTTTTTTTCAAAACAGAGTTCATTTTAAAATACTCCTTTCAAATACAGTAAAGGCTTTATTAAACCAAGATTATTAACAACTTAAGACCCGTTTGTTGTCTAAAAAAATATATTAACAACTTTCAAGGTAGGTAAACAACCGAAAACGACCTCAAATCCAAATTTATCCATTCCGAGCGCCATCTCCTCACTTACTTAAGGCCTGCATCACTTATTTAGTACCACTCAAGTCACACTTATAAAGTTACTTAGGTCGATTGAGTTGTCCCACACAGTTTATTACCTGCACCCACTAATGGCCGTTTTATTGAACCCTGTGCCCCCACCTTATCTCCATGATGGCAATCAATAAT
This sequence comes from Heliothis virescens, assembly GCA_002382865.2. Taxonomy (NCBI): domain Eukaryota; kingdom Metazoa; phylum Arthropoda; class Insecta; order Lepidoptera; family Noctuidae; genus Heliothis; species Heliothis virescens. The sequence goes on along the minus strand of NWSH02000050.1, from coordinate 11,532,303 downwards.
GGACACGTATCTTTGATTAACAGCTTTTAATGTATTGCCCCTGTTTAATGGCTTTCACGCTATTTACTTTAGTGGTGGATAAAATGTCTTTATGGGTTCATATTTATTTGATGGTGCGGAGGACTTTTTGAAATTGGAAATGTTTTTCTGGCCGTTGTTTTGTTTTTAAAGACTGTATATGAAGCAAGAAATAGCTTAGGGGTAGGAGCCATAGCATAGTAATAGTATGCTTGAGCTATACAACGATATTGATCCCTATTCAAACCAATTTTCTTACGTATAAAAAACTGCCAGGTTTTTGATAAAGGCCTAAAGATAACTTATCACCCCTCAAACCAATTCAAGTAAAACCCGATGTATTTCCCTCCAGCCCTCCTTTCAACTAATCCTTTACAAACAAAAAAATCTTGCACAACACTGAAAGCGGAACAACTAATCCTAAACACACGTCTTTTTATTTGTCGAACAATAAAAAGAGACAAAGGCTCACACGAGCGACAAACGGCGAAAGTACCAGGCTCGCAGCAACATACGGAGATGTTTAACAATTCAACTGGCCGCCTTTGTGCGCCATCACGGTTTGCTGTTTGCTTTCAATTAGACAGTGCAATTGCACGGCATCCATGATTCCCTGGTACCTCTGTGAATTTTGGTTCGATTAATTGGGAACAGAGTGAGCGGAATTTAAGCTAATTATTTATGGAGATTAGTTAAAATACATACATACATTTACCTAATACCCTACACGTACTTTAGTGACAATGTCTGTTCTATGTTCAGTTGTGATAAACTTGACGAATGTGTATTTCTGGCTTCGATTCTTACTAGTACGAAGATTATAAAATATCTTCTGTCTTTAGCTGACAAAAATATGAAGGAGATACACATACAACCCCAAGTGATTAAGTAATTTTTAATTCAGTAACTAACCATGGCTTAGCATTCCCTTATTTTCAAGTATTCTGTCTCCACATAAGTTACCATACAAAGAAGATTTTCTTGTCGATCGCACGTAACCATCCCTTTGTGCTCCGATAGCTGATGTTAGCTTTCAATTAAACGGTGGAATTGCGTCTCAGCCGCGCGTGGTCATACGTGCGTCTGTGAATTTTGGTTCGATTAATTAGAGTTTAGTGTCCATTGCTTTTGTTTACGTGGTGTTCGTGAAAGGCTGGCAGATAAAATTGAAAAGATAAAGTGGGAGATTTAGATTGGACAAATCGAAAAAATCTTGTATGCTGTTCAAAATGTTATGAAGTTTTAATGAAGCGTTTTTGTCTCTAAAAAGTTATTAGCTATGAAGTTTTAATGTGCTTTTTCTCTCCAAAAAGTGGTTAATGCGGTACTTGTCGACTGTGCGCTAAATCCATAAAATCAGATAGTGTGAAAGCGTTGTTAACTATTGTTACTATTCTACCAGCAATTCGAATTCACACTTTCCTAAGAGCTCTATTAAGTACATAAAACACGATGCAACCTCAAGAGCTACTAAGGGCGCATAACGAAATTCTTACTCACCATCTACACAGCAGTTACACTTAAATTAACATTCAGAAAGTATAAAAACTGTCCCTCATGTAATATCTACCAGAGGACGGAGCAAGCGTAACTTTTAATTGCATTGAACGTCAAAGTTAGTGGCGCCATCTCTAGGGAGTTGACGTGAGTGGCGTAAAAGTCTATCTATCAAATTTTTTTTACTGAATATTCGACTAAATGGTTTTATGTTAGTTGAGGGAGTAGTGTAGTTATGCCCTTTTGGAAGGGCCTTTGTAAAGTGCGTTTGGAACTTATAGCAAGATGGCAAGATGTTGGAAATGTAGATGGATTCCATCTTGAACGATTTTTGCAAACTGTTACAGAGTTGCTCCAGGTTGTGAACCATAGCAGAAAACTACCTTCATCCACAATAAATTAACTTAAGCTAAGGCCCTTCTCACTAGCTGAAGAACTACAGAACTGGGATTCCTCAAACGTTAATTGCTCCAAAAGCTTTTCTAAAAAAGTCGGACCATTCTAGACCCCGAAACAATCTAAACAGCTGTCAAATAATGAATAACGATAGATGAAGTAAAAACAAGACGTTTACAGTACGACTGAGTGGTGCCGAGCATCTTCTAATTACAGCCGCGAGTAGCCCAAGAATTTACAAATAGTATTTTTGGTGAGATTTTTGGGGTTCTAAGTTATTTGCCAATGAGTTTTGAGTATATTTCTAATAGATCATAGCTACCTAGCTTAACATGGGACATGTTGTCTTTACTAAGTGGTGTAACATAATTTGGCATGACCTGAATTGCGTGCCTTCAGAAAAAGCGAGATATAGGTACTCAATATTTCAATTATTTGAAACAATAAAATAAATATTTATTCACAAATTAAATGTACACAAAACTGGGTTGTCTGAAACTTTTTGTACAAAGAATAAAAAAATACGTTAAAAATACAATTCCCTGTATACAATTGTCAGTAAACACAGAAAACGTCTGAAACTTGATAATTACGCAGTAGGTGGTCCCGACATTACGAGGAAACTTTTAAAACATTCCCATTGTCAATTTATTTCCCTCAATTTATAATGTAAAGGAAGCTATATAAACAAAAAAGTTGACAAGTGCGAACGGTTTTTAGAACCCACTGACGTTGCGGGGTTGCGTAGTTTATTTTAACGCTCCTAATATTCGATGGGTTTTACAGGTAAAGGTTGCGAGTCCAAGTTATTTAGTGTTGACAGGAAAACTTGCTTTATGCATAGTTATATAACTTGCATAGTTGGATCATCATGGCGTCAGGAATATTTTCTTTTAAGTATAAGTGAGTACTTCTGCTGTAACTAGTCACATTATGTTTTCATCACTTAACAAGCCTTAGAGTCAGAGTTTTCCCAAATCCACTTGACTGCCTCTGACGTGGAATTTCGACAACGATGTCTTAGCTTTACGTGACTTCCTAGACACGGAAAGCTGACACTAACTTCCAGGCTCCAGGCTGCTTGATGAAACATTCTTAACTTACGTGGCGATTTGGGCTCCACCAAGGAATCGAGCCCGTAATGTGATCACTTAACGTGACGTTAGACGTTAGGTAAGTACGTTATTGTGACGAATGATCAACTCGCTACTATTACTATTCCTTTTACGATTATAGATCTCTAAAACTGTAACGAACTTTAGAAAATAAGTAAAAAAAGCGCTGTTTTCCATTGTGGAGCGCCCACAAAACTCCAGCAAGTAAGTTTTTAATTGCGTTTTTAAGTAACCTTCAGCCGCTGCAGCGCTCTGTAATCAAATTAAAATTTGGGAATTGATTAGGTAAATTGAAAAGATCCTAATAAATGTAAGTGTTGTCTTCAAACTGATATAAACAATGACATAGGTACTTGAGAGTGCAAAACATTTTTTTTTAATCCAAGCAGTCTAAAAAAAATAATAGGGAGTTCTTTTACAATTATTAAATTTAGAAGTATGTTCGCGTTTCTACTAAAACACCTATCGTCACTTTTCCCTATCATCAAAAAAATATAAACGACAGGGGCACGGTTCAACGTCCCTCCGTCTCGTCCTTCCATACGTTATTCACGACCAGTTTCCTATACTTTTGATTTTTTGATAGCTTTCCCGTGTCGCCTTATTTGTTCACACTTAGTTGCAAATGTGTTTTTCACTAGCTTTTTGTAACATTTTTTTGTTTTTAGCCTTTTAGCGAATGCGTTCTAAATTTTGATGACAAGGCGAATGCGAATGGAACTGTTTTGTATGGCATTTTTTTGTTTTATAGTCCAGAACGACAGTGACACGCTTGCTGTATTCTGTACTAAAATTACGTATGAAAAAGTTTGTTTCAATGCTTAGGCTGATAGGAACAGTTGTTTAAATAACATCATTATTTTAGAACTTAAATGAGCAAATTAAACAATTAAATACTTGAATGAGGAAATTCTTTACCAATTTTGATATATTTTAATTACTTAATGTTTGTTTCTTTGTAAATGGGAGCGTTGAAAACCTTTGTATTAATTGCAAGTAGGCGTACAAAGTTTAATCAAAGCGCTTTATTTACACTGTAATTATAAAGGTACTGATCGCAAATACACGCGAAAAAGATAAACATCATAGGTTTCTACATCAAAAGGCTTGCATGGTTGTGTAATTACACAAATTGGGCAATCAATTGATTTGGCCAGCTTTGAACTGAACCGTCGGTTGGCATTTATTTCTGGATTCCATTGTTATTGTGCATGACAGGATTTCATGGTAGGTATGTGGGTTTAGCTTTGCCATAGATCTATTTATACTCTCGCAGGTTACGAATAATCAATGATGTATTTTCGGAAAATTTATGTTATTGTTAATATTTTGATTTAGGTATGTTTGATCTAGTATGCTACACAAATACGTATACCTCGTAAAACTATACAAAACTATACTTCCCGTACCCGGATAAAATAAGTATAATCTATTCCATGACACCCGGGCTATGTGAACTTTGAAATATTTTCAATTCGGTTCAGTAGCTTCGTAGCTTTTCGGGTATAAAAACAATATATTTTCTTCTATTTTATAACACTAGTATAGATTATCTATTGCACGTATTAAAATAAAAATCTACAATAATCTTAAAAATATATTCAATAGCAGTCGTGGTATCCTTTCATAAACTAAGTTTATTCACTTAGCAGTTTCTTTGTCGTCGCAAAAGTGAAGTCTGTGTTATTAAATGCAAATATTGCAATACTGAGGGTAATAAAAGATTGATTACTTATTGGCCCACGCCGGGGCAATCCATTTTCCTTAGGTAACTTAAAAACCAGCAAAATTTGAGTCGGCCTCGCGCACGACGGGTTCCGTGCAAAAAATCACGTTTGTGTGTGCGAGCGCCAAGCGCCGAGCGCTAGTAAAATTCTTATTTTGTTACAGTGTTTAGTAAGTATTTTTAGTTGAAGTGGCATCAGAAATACATGTATAATTTGTGAAAATTACAGCTCTCTGGCTATCATAGTTCATGAGATACAGTCCGGTGACAGTCGGATGGACAGACAGACAATGAATACTTAGCAATAGGGTAACGTTTTACCCTTTCGGTACGGAACCCTAAAAATTATACCTAGAACCTTATTCGTGAGATATTTGCATAAAAAATATGTAGGTACTTCTTCTAAAGAGTTTATTTATGCAAATCTACCTTTCAAGTATGTACTCAATATAGTTACATTATGGATGATCAATATTAATAGTTTTTATAGAGAAGGGGCGTTCAACTTTGGTAAGTGAATCGTGAGTGGGGGTCGCAAGACAGGATGATAAATACTAGAATAATCTCGACCATCTTTTATTATGTTTTTATGCTTTTTAGAAAGTTGTGAAGGGAGATATTGTTTCGATATTTCATGATATACATACATACATATTTACATTTCTTACTATAGGTGACTAAAACTATTCTTAAAACTAATACAGCGCATAAAAAATTGGTCCTCATCGCTGTCACTTGGTAATGTACCCAAAAGGCTGGCTGCATTGCCACGTTGGATGGCAATGCTTAATCGTTGTACGAAATGAAAGCCTTATAGATATATCCTTGGCAAGGAAGTGAGTGCGAGGTTTTAATATCAGACTGTTAAATATATGATGTAACATCATTTTATGTATTGCTTAAAAAAGTGAAGAGTAAGTTACATATTTACTTAATTAGCATTGAAAAACAAACACCAGTGTTCTTAGTTCTTAAGTCACTCCCATAAGTGTTTAAGGAAAAACACACTCACCCAACTGCAGTGTTAACATGACAGTCTAAACAAAACTATTTAGGAGTAGCAGGAGGGTAGGGGGGGGGGGGGCTGAACTAAAAGCATATTGACACAATCTGCCGCCACGTTAACGCAACTAAACCCGGTTAGAGTTCGTGTTAACTTGTTCAGACAAGTTTGCTTGTGACAGGTTGCTGTCCCATGCTGGGCCATGATGGGCTGCAGTGGGCCGTAGTGGTGAGTAACTGTGTGGTGTGATAAGGTTGTCACTTGTTTGTAGCTTTCTTGTAAATTGGTGAGTGATGGGATTAGGTCCAACTTTGATTTTTGACTGAATCGAGTTTAATTGGTCTTACTGGAGATAAAGAATCTATATGTTGTGTGGCTTTGTAATAGAGAATCTAGAGCATTTTATTTTCAAACAATTCTAGAAAATAATTCGAAAATGAAAAAAAAATAAATGTAATTTGTATTATTTATTCGATCGATATTTTTGTAACTTGTTTAATTTTAGTAGGTACAACATTATCGGTCTTTTTTATGAAAACTTCATATTTAATAATTTATAGATATTATTATTTTTTATTTGAAACATTTACCTTCAAATCTTGTTATTTTTTATTGTTTCTATCCAAAATATTGCTTTCATACTATATAATGCATTGACTTCAGTCGTTTTGTGAAGTTTATTGCAGTCATAGGCACTAGAATTTCATTTGTCTTTACTCAGTTGTCTTTCGTGCTTACATTAATTTATTAACTAGATCATTATTTTTTCAGATCATGAAACATCGGGTAAACGATTTCACAGTTCAAAGGTTGCTACTTCTCTACATTTATCATGTTAAGAAAAACCGCTTTCTGGATTATATTTCTATATAAAATTATGTATTTTGCCTACAGCTTTTAGAGAGAACCTTATGACAGCAATACAAAGCATCTTTAAGGGAAACTCAAGAGCTTATGGGGTCCCTTAGAACCTTTTTAAGAGAGGTTTTCATAATTTAATCGCTTAATAATGTTGAGGGGATATATCCTCAATAAAATCCTACCCTTAAATGGGGTTAATCTGTGCCCAAAATATACGACAATTCAGTCCACTTGTGTAGATGACGTATTAGAGTTGTTTTCCTGCAAAAACGAATATAAATGTATTGTTAGCTATTTTTGTACTGAATTACATAATGGTAAGGATTTTCCGTTTGTATTTATAAAGCTCTATTAAGATCCATTATGATGAAATTACGAATAACTTTTCCTTATTATTGAGAATAAATATTTTCCTTAGAGAAATTCTTTTCATGGCTTTATATGTTAAAACCAAGAACTTCTTAATAGATAAAATGGCTACACTAGGTGATAATTTAACAGACAGTTGCCTTTAAATGCGATAAAGGGCAAAGTTTAGGAGTTAGGCAAATACAAACTAAAATCTCAAAGTCACGTGTTTTTATCTCAAACAGGCCTATAATACAGGCTAATATGAAAAGTCACAGTTATTACACCGTTCCAAAAAGTTAGTCCCATCGACGAAGAACCGGCAAAAAACATCATGGTCACTCTTTTTTTTTAAAAAACATAGGGATTCAGTTATATAACGACAGTTACTAAAAAGTGCATTATTATACCTACTTTACAACATGTTCCCAAACTCCCAGGGCACTTCACCCATCCAACATTAATCAGGCAGTTTGTCCACTAGCCTGTTGACTTTCGATTACCACCGACCGGCCTAGGCGGGACAGCGTGCATAATTCAAGCCGCAATTGTACCCAGCCTAGTTTATTCAATCGCTATAAGGCTCACCAGTTTGTGTTCCCTTTCTGAATAAAAGAAATGGTCCCATCATGAGTTTCTTTTATAGGTGAGCCTAGAATTGTAAATTCTGTAGGTCATACTGTACGTGACAAATAACAGGTGCGTAGTTAAATGTATGTGCAGTAATAGATCTCTAATACACTTACATCTTTGGCTAGAATTACATAAGACAAATGTCTATAATGGCTATCAGGTGAGATTTATGACAAGAATTTGATAAAACACATTTCAGATACTGTGCGACTATATTCGTCAATTCATTGCGCTCAAACGGTTGTATCCATTTTCATGATCAATACATATCTTATCCGGGTGCAGAAAAAAGTTACCTTATGATGTGGGTAACGCCTCAAGGAATATGTTAATGAATATGTCATTCCTGTAAATTCTGACAAACAATGATTTACCCCATATACCATTCCTAACAGCTTTTCGTTACTTAATTTCATTCAGACCCATACCTACCACCTCATAAACCAACACCGCCACTATCTAAATCTACCAGGCGCCCACAATGATTGAGGAGATCTCAAAAACTAAAAACATTCCTTACTTAGAACAGTCGAATGGCTTCGAGCCAAGTCTGTGTCGTGGTTAGGGGCAACCATTCCAAACGGAATTCGGTACTCCATACATTATTACCATGTATCATGTCTTGGGGAATTTATGGGAGTCACCAGATAGAGCTGGCGTCTAAAGTCTTGGAATTAGAGTTATAGGTTGCAATGAGTCTTTTAAGAAATGGCCGTTTTGTTCCGTTTTGTTTTTGGCAATTGTGCTGTTAATTCTTATCCAGTTATGATGGCTCTTTGTTTTATGCCTTAAGGTTTGCATTTTAAAATCACCTACATAGTTATGTAAATAATCTAGGTAATGGACTACTTTATAAGACGAAAGTTGCCTTAAACAAAAATCTTGCCCAACAGGTAAGGCTGGCCAGGCTAACTCAAAAGACAAGACAGGCCCAGGACGGATTAGGAAAGCTGGAAATTTTATCAACAACATACACATTTTGCCTCGATAAATTAGCCTAGTAGTAAATTGATTATTTGAAATGACCGCAAAAAGTTACAGACAAGTAAATCGTTTACCTTTTTCAGAAATTAACTCGAAATGTATTATAGTCAGGTCACCTCTACATGTAAGCGTGGCTATTGTAAAGTACGAACAAATTCATCAACATCAATATTCATACAAATTGGAAGGCATTTAATTTATTGTGGGTGGCTGTGACCACACGTTAATGATCGACGGTCCTATTCTTTTGAAGTAATTGAAACCGAAAATAATACAATATTAGTGATTTACAGATAGACCCTACAATAGGTGAACGAAAATATATGACGTATCTTTGTATAATAATTATTGGTATCTGGCGAATATGAAGCTGAAGCTAGCACCCGGTGTGTGTATTAGCAGAGAAACTGAGAGCATAACTTTCATGGGCAAATAAATGTACAGACACCAGCACATCAACGTACCTCAATCCATCAAATATCTTCAATAGATTTTCAATCTAATCAAGTAGTGAAAGTTTAATGATCTATTGGTAAAATTTGTAGGTTGACCAGATGGCGACTGGTACATACACCTATCTACCAGTTCAAATATTCACCATTCATAGCTGGTTTAGATGTAGCAAAGCTTCAGTACTACATCAAGCCTACTGAATAAAACCCAGTAACCACAACAAACGGAATACCAGAGTGTCCTAAATATTTTAAATCCATATCCACCCTATCACCTATTCTGGTTGAACATAGTTCGGTAATTGATTTTTTTTCAAAAATTCCTATGGCGGGGTATTTTAATTGAGCCGGTGCAGTATTTTTTTGGAATTTCAGCCTTATATTGTGTTCCATGGTATGCGTTTTTGGAATCAGAAGTATTTTTTACCTATTATTTTTACGTGGTCTTACATACAATATTTTGGTGTATGTTTACCTAATTTTAAAGAAAATGATTTTGTTTTTTTAAATAGCGCCTCAGATTGTAAAAGTATAATTTGTTTTTAATGTGTAGTTTTTAATGTGTAGTTTTGGAAGCTACTTTACGCACTTCACTATACTTTATTTTTTATGGTTGTTGGATCGAAACACAATTCATCGGGCCACTATAATCAAAAACGTTCCACCTACCCAATAAACAAACGAAAAACAATAACTCCATACAAAATAACGGTTTTCACTTAGCAAGTTCCTAGAATACTCCCCCATTCCGCATAGTGCAATACGTCAGCGCTATGCATTTAATAAATCATGAAAATCGTCCGTCCGTCTGTCATCGCGTACGGATGACAAATTGCGAAACTACCCGATGCCACCCCCGAATACCTCCGAGCTCCCCCGAACGCCCCCGAACGCCCCCGACACGCCACCCGATTGATGACCAGTTCCGTAATTGCATTGTTTAAATTTTTCAACTGTGTTATGCAGTGCTGTTAGAATTTTGTGGATTAATTAAGTAACCTGTTGGAATTAAAACAATTTTATTGCTGTTTGTTTCAATTTTAATGAATTTAAAAGTGTAGAAAATATTTTGAGAATTACATGCTTCATTGGCCATAAACGTGAGCATTATCTGTATAGATACTTGATTCGTATCGTATATATACGTATCGTACAGTGTCTGTAACACTGTTTCGTACTTTCTTCAAGAATTTATGGGAGTGAAAATACAATGTATTAAATAATCAAGTCCTACCTACTCAGTTCAGTAATCATTTAAGAAACCATCACATTGGTAACAAATAAAAAAATCATCATCAAAATTGAGGTCACTTCCACGAGTTTATCAAAGGAATCTCATTTTATAAATAACGTACTTGTCTACACATAAAGTATTAAATCAGATAAAGTGCGCTATGAATTATTGATAGATCAATGTAATACATTAAGTATTCGATAGTAACTGAATAACAAATTGGTTGCTATGTGACAGTACAGTGGCGTGCAAAAAAAAGGTAACACATAAAACATGAAAGCAACTCAGTGGTTATTATCGCTATCACGCAACTGCAAGTTTAGAACGTGGTATTTGGTTTGACCCTTGGGTTAAACCAAAATTGTCATTTGTTTTTTTTATTAACTTTTTCTTCTTCTTCATATATTTTTTGAATGATGGGGAATTATTGCGCCACTTTTTGCTAGCAAAAACCCACACAGGAAGTGTTGAAGGGTGGATTTTGGACCTCATGTAATATTTAACGTAAGAAAGTGCAGTTTTTCAGCTTATTTGTATTGAATACATTTTCATTTATCATCTTATTATTGGCCGTTGTGGTGTTTTTTTAGCACTTTTTTTATTTCTTGTTTTTTTTTTCTATGTTTTTTTATGCCATGTTGTATAATTTCTGTCAATTAATAATAAAATAACAATACTTTATTACAGTGCAGCAGTAAACTTTTAATGCAATTATTCTTGCAGCCCAAACAGCAGGTGTGGTTGACACAATGAATTTAAAGTGTAATTGTATAAAACCATTTACATTGTGCCGTTCCGTAGAAAATCTGTTAATGAGTGTATTTTTAATTATATCGATGTTTGTCAACGAAATTGTTTATTTAATAATGGCTACACGGTTTGTAATTTAATTAATTATTTGTTAAAACTTCACATGGTTTACAGGAGATTTTAATTAATAGCTTGTTATAACTATATTGAAGAGCGGCCATTGTTATATGCATATAGTGTAATTTGCAGAGTATATTGAACCTTTATAGTTTGAGACATGTATTTTTATTTTTTGTACACTAAATTCATGTATTGATTTTGTATAGAACTGGTTCTTCAAACCAGACAGACAGAGTTTTGCTGGGGAGTGTGTTCCACCATTTCTTCTTCCCAGCCAAAACACATAAGAAGTAGTGAAGGGCGGGCGTTTTTGGGGCTGTCTTCTGTATACTTCACCTTCACAAAGTGCTGATTTTCAGTCTACTTTGAATAAATGCTTTTTGATTTAAGAAAAGACTTGGAGGATAGGTAATGCTATCTGTCTACCTTTAAAAAAAAACTTACTTAAAAGGTAACACAGGTAATTTTACTGAGCTCTTAGTTTACTCACCTCCGGCTACTTTGATACTGACAAAGAATACATTAAGGTCAATTATTTGTTGAAAAGTGTGTTTCTTTTCACAACGTTATTTTGACAAAGTTTATACATTAAAATATTCTATTCGATTACAATCTTTTAGGGGCCAAAAAATAATCAAGACTTTCTTTTTCAATATGTCTGTATTGAAAGAAATAAAGTTTATCTCCAAAAATAAAATAAAAATTTGTAGTTACGCAACGTCGGCCGCAGAAATTGGATAACATTTAAAAGATTTTCGCAAAAATAACTGAATACAAGGGCAGACAGAAATTACCTACTGTGACCACTTTATACCAAATTGAAAGTAAAGAATATTCGAAAATTAGAACGGTATTTGATGTTACACTCTAAGTAGAAAATATATTTTTATTTTATAGAACAGCCTCTCAAAATACCTTTATACCATTTTCAATACCTTCACATTGTCATTGACAAAAAATAATTGAAAATCATAAATCTTATGTACATACTTACCTCCATTTTAAACTCGCAAGTTGCTTACGTTAGTGTTACCGAAGCAACTTTTTATAAGGAAATTACTATAAGCGACTAAAGACGCGGTTTTAAGTTTGTAATCAGATCGAAAGTTACATAATTACGTGAGCAAAACTTATTAGACCACCCGAATAAAAAATAGTCACCATCGAGTACCTCATACACATAGCTACTAATATCTACCAATCCACCCAAATAAATTCCTCACTAATTCCACCACCTTTTTGCAGTAGACATATTAGAACTATCTATACTACTACGTCCAAGTTTGTGGATGGGCCGCAATTACCGTAATGTGTCACATATCGAGCGGATCGGTACGCGATGTATCAGCCGGGCCCGCGCAGTAAATCAGCGGCCGAATATACGCGGCGAGTATTATCTTGCCAAGTGTGCGCCTGACTTATCTGTGGTGTGTCGTGTGAACTTTATGTTTAAGTGTTTATAGGGTTAGTATTGTTTTGATTGTTTTATTAATTCGTGAGTTTTCATGCTGGGACAGTTGTGAAAAGGCTATATGAACACAAATGAAAATAGATACATATATATGCGGTAGAATTGAGAACTTCCTTCTTTTTGGTAGATCAGTTTAGTAGTCGATAAGTTTTTCTAGGTCTCGATACAAAAGAAGAAGAATTTAAATATATTCATAAAATTGAGCGTCTAGTGGCCGTAGTCATATTAGAACTAATATAAACTGCTGCTAAAATTTGATTCGAAAAATATCCAAATCTCAGTATCAAACTGCAACAACTCTAATGAATAACAGAGTCGCATGATAGATAGATTGAAACCGAAGTCATAAAAAGATTTTCTTTTTAACCATAACCCATAACTGAATATTCCGTTTCAGATCAAAATTCGTGCCCACAGCCCGCGGTTTCTATAACCTCGGATTGTGATCGTCGAGTCACGACGCGTTCGGTTCGGGTTGTCTCATCGGTTCTATAACCGCGGGTTAGTGGTCACCCGGCGGCAAGCTTTGTCGAAACCGGTGGAGCGGCACGACTGTCGATCACGGAATGCTGAATTCTGTGTTGTATGGTGAGGTAAAAGTTCTACATTTTTACCTTTATTATAGTAATGGTGGAACTTAAATATGTTGTTTTTAGATTTCAAAAAAATATTTTAAAATATCTGTACCCAAAGGATATTTTATGCCATTTTTGAAGTCTACTTTATTTGTTTTAAATCGTATGAAAATTTTGATTGAATCAGGAAATATAAAATGTAAAATATAGAAAAGAAATTGAGAGTAGGGTCTTGTGAACTAACACTATAAAATACTGTATAGGTGGGTACATATTGTTGAAAAGTATAATATGTTGATTACCCCCCAAAAATACACCGATAGGTTATTGACCTCAACACACATTCTACGTACACGAAGATATAGTAGAAGCAACGGACATCAATTTGCAGCCAACACGATCTCAACGCGAGAAACCCGTGACAATGCATACATTCACACATTAAACATAATTCATTTAAATGTAACTGCCTCCGCAACTTACATTTTGTTTTTATTGGCAACTTTACACTATTTTCGTACTGGCAATGTAATAAATCGTTTTAAATGTGGAACAAGACGCCTGTTACATGTCGCTATAATTTCTTAAAATGTTTTTTTTTCGTCAGTGACGTGATGGGTGGCTGATTCTAACAGATAAGTTAAAGATTTCTCATTGGTGAGAGTCAATTTTAATTTTCTTTTTAACCTTTTCTTAAATATGTTGGAATCAGATTTCAGTTGAAAACGTGGTGGTATACCATTGATACCAGTAAAAAAATAATTGCATAAAGTAAGTGACCACTTCTCATAGACCTAAGATTTCTTCTAATCTGTTCAACCATTCTACAATTTACTGCGCCCTCTTTCTTGAACAACTGACGTAGACCTTTCATTTTCATTTTTAAATATACAAACCAGTCTAATTACCATCACTGATTTGCCATTTACAACAAACAAACATAACACTACAACACATTGTCGACAGGTAACAGTAGGTGCTGTAATATGCGCAGTTTGACGCTCAGGCAGCGCTTCGTCTGCATCGTCTACAAGTGTTGCTGCTCCATACATCACGCGACGCTCAGCTGGGAGTACACCTCGCACTGAGGAATTGGAGGTTATTGTGTAAGATAGTGTTAAGTTAGAAATTTAATTACGGACTAACAGTATCACAAAGACGTGTAAAAAAGGTGTTATTTGCAGAAATATTTTGTGTTTTCAATCTACGGAGCAGCTAAGCAAGCTGAATTTCAATGTCTACAACAATTTTAAATTGGTTATGCGTAGATATAGAATAATATTGCTGAGACTTAAAGGCTAGCGAAACGGGTATAATTATTATTGAATGACAATCAATTGAGGATGTAAGTTTTTTTAAGGCTTTTGTATGTACACCAAAAGGTTTAAAGAAAACAGATATTTGTTACGAACTATAAAATATACCCAACATTTAAAACTGAACCCTACCTTTTCTGTCTTCACCTCTTCACGGTACATCGAGCTCATTTCTTGAGTTCCTCAGAAGGATAGGTAGACGTTACACGAATGAGCTTGTCTAATTTCTCAACAACAAACCTCCAGTGTATCCTTTGCTGATCTCGGCGCGATATTTCAGCGCGCACACCTAACATTTGTAATGGCCGCCGCGCTCTGACGCGCGTTCTGTTACCGGTGTTGTGTTACCTTCCTTTACTTATGTGCGCCTGGTACTTTGGGTACAGATGTGTATCGTAGTTTTTGGGGTGTTTGTTTGTTTTAGATATGAAGGAATTAACAGTTACATAATTGATGGATGTTTTTATTTGCTCCCTGTATTTACAATGATTTAATTTGCATGAATAGACACAAAATACCTATAGTTTTACTAGCATCTGCCAGCGATTTCACCCGCGACCCGTGGGAACTACACGGCGCACTGGATAAAAAGTAGCCTTCCTCGATAAATGGGCTATCTAACACTGAAAAAAATTCAATCAGACTAGTAGTTCGTGAGATTAGCGAGTTCAAATAAACAAACTCTTCAGCTTTATAATAAGTATAGATTATACAAAATACATATTACCAGCCAGTTTCATCATAGGTATATAGTTCCAGATAGCGGTATGACTGATTAGGCTATAAAAAAGTAATCGAAATTTAAAACATTTCCATGGCACTATCTTCTAGTTAGCTATTTAGAACTTTATCTGGAACCTGTAAAACTGGCCGTACAACTCATATTTTCACACTTTATAATAAACACACGAACTAAGATCAAACTTTGTATTCCTACAGTTTAAAACTAATAAAATTGCATAAAGAAATATAAAATGTTATGTACGGACGACAGCACTTCAAGTTACCACAATCTGTCAAATTTCTGCAATAGAATTTCAACCTTATCACAATAGTGGAAGGTTAGTGTTCGATTGGTAAAATTTGACAGATTCACATACTTTGACCTGCTGTCATCTGTACATTGCGCAACTCAAGTTTAAAGTTTATAAAGATAATAAACGACGAAACTTTACTATCTAGCACATACATTATAGGACTTTTAAAAACTTTTCATTCAAATAAAAATAAACTCAATACTATGCATGTTCAATATTAGAATATACGATTTGACTAGTAAATATGATGTACGAGTACCTACGTCGCATTATACTACGTTCAGAGAACTAATATTATTTTATATTGCTTTTATTTTATTTATATCTGTCGCATATTGATTGAAAACGTGACTGGGAGATAGTACCGCAGACTATAAGAGTATGTAGAAACTTTTATAAGCTTTTTTGCTGTCATATTACACGTTTTTTTGTAATCCTATGGGATTGTGGTTGGTATTTTTGACAATCAGTAGTTCAATGTTTTTGTGTATTCAAAGTGTTTGAATTTTGTTAAAAAATGTGTTCTAAAAGAGTTGACGAGTTTAGTTTGAGGAAAAATATTTTTGAAATTATTAAATTTTGAATAAACATAATTATGATTCCAAAATGTTCTTTATATTAATTGCTTGTCAACTTGCTCAACAATTGTCTTATTATCATCCCACTGCTGGACACAGGCCTTTATAGCTTGTTACAGAGTAGGCTTAAAATATTTACCATACGGCAAGTTATGAAGGCTATTTCTTTGGTTTAATTCAAGCAGTTAAGCCTATCCTTCCTTATCATTTCATTTTACCGCTCCTGAACTCTAGCTTCCAAGGCCAATACGGCTACATCACGCGATTCGCAAAATGTTCTCCTTAGCCTTGATCCGAACAAAGGTCAATATGTGTAGTAAATAATATATATCAGGTTATATATTAGGCAACAATAAACAGAGTATATCCAGTCACGACGTGATCCGCGGAGTCCTACAGGCCCAAGGGATCGTGCACGTACTGCGTGGAGAGGCCGCTAAAATGCCGCAGACAGACGAATAGGTGTTGTAAAAAAAAAATCTTTTGATAGATGTTGGAGGCAACAAATAATTGTTTCAATTGTTTTGTAAATGCAATGAATACCTATTGTATGGCCAGTTTGTAAATTAAAACTTATCTAGATACTTCTCTACGGTGACATTTGAAACTAAGGCTTTTTGACGTTACAGTATGTGATTCTTAAGCACTTTACTGTGCAAGACGCATATACAATAGTTAAATAATTATTGTGTAGCGCATACGACTCATGGGACAGGGAAGTTACTAAAATACGTTAAAGGAAATCATCTACATCTTAAGCCACCATCGGCACTTCCTCTCATTCGTCAGCACACGACATTTTAGTCAAAGACAAACTCCAGTAAATTCGCTTATAGCGTTACTAACAGCAAAACAACTCGAGGGACCTACGTGACACGAACAAATAAAAACTACTTGTTCAACTTTGATAGCAGGAAATTGTTTTAAGCAACGTTCAAGAGGAGATTTCGTAGGTGGACTGTCCCAGATGTAGGTAACTTTGAACCCCTGTTTTCTTGAACGGAAAATAAAATAAAGAGTTTGATGTTGACTCTCTGTTTGTTGTTTGTTTTACTTGGTCTTTGGCGGGTTCGTTAAGTCTCGGCTCAATAGGTAGTTCGTGAGTTATGTGTTTGTGTCGTCGGAATCACGGGTTCATTCTGCCAGTTTAAAAGTAACATTTTAGGGCTCCTTTATTAGATGCTTTAGTATGTTTCAAAAAATTGTTTTTTTTTCGTTCTTAAAATTAAGTAAACACATTTGCTACGTTTTAATAACACATATAAATTCCGTAATTTTTGTACTACATTATCGCCAAAAACTATAATATTTTTAATATTTTTCCTCATTCTTACAGCTCATGTTTACCAGTACAGACATACAGTAACACCGTGTATGCATGCATACGAACCTCATTGGAAAATCCAATTTCCTTAGAACGTGAACATTTTCCTTTAGACCGTAGCATCGCATATTGTAAAGACGTGGTGGATATCATGTCGCGGTATTGTTATGTGTGTATTGTGTGTATGTGTGAGTATGTGCGTATGTATGTGTGAGTGAATGTATCAGTTCTTCAATTGTTTTTATTGCTTTGAATCAGGAGTTTGGAATGTCCTATTCAGGGTTATAATTTGCCCTTGTTAACACATTTTAAATCCTAACCAAAATTTAATTAAATAAATTAAAAGTACTAACAAATTATAAATCCGATTATCAATTCAATGTCAACGAAATATTTATTGAAAAGGTTATTAACGTTAAAAGTAATTTTAGAGCCCATGCTTTAATTTTTTTTATGGCTTCGATTTCTAAATCAATTCAACTGCTTTACAAAAATATAATGATGGTAACTGACAGAGCTTTTGCCTGTGTTCGTAAAAATTCTTTATAAAATATAAATGAGAAATTTATTAAAAATGTGAAGCACGTAAACGCAAATATATTTGCATATTCTATAGAATGATTAGATAATAATACTAATAATTTGAATACCCTTTATTTTATAGCAATAATTTTACAAAGCAAATTGAAAAGTATTTCAGGCACGTTTTTTGTTTAAAAAGTATTCATTTTTTTGAAGGTTGATTATTATGTACAAAAAATATTAAAATGGCTGGATATACAATTTAAATTCATTTACAATTACATTTTTTATTACATTTTATATATTTAATTTAACGCAAGATTTGAATAAGAAAATTAAAGATAACTTCATTATTGTATTAATCTTCAAAGTTATAATACTAAATAGGTTTGTACAAAACATTCTAAGATGAAAGCAAAACACAACGAAGCAGATAAAAGGGCTCCTAATTAACTCAATAATTATAATAATATTGTTACTCGGAGTTATCTGCGAAATAAGTACCTTCTTGTATTTTAATCGTAATAAAATTTCTGAGTTGGGTCAGTTCCATTATATTGTTTTAATTTCTATTAAGTTAGTATCCTTATTTTGCCCACAGTGCGAAATTAAAAAGGTTCGTATTATTATTATTATTTTTAGTAGCCTTTTTAGCGTCCCGCTGCTGGGTATAGGCCTCCTCTCACACCGAGAATGATTGAGCGTTAATCACCACGCTTGCTCAATGGGGGTTTGTGTTTTCAGACTTAATAGTCCAGGTTTCCTTTACCTTTTATCAGCCATTGGTGTCTAAGATATACTTATAAAGTACATACAAACTTGGAAAAGTTGCATTGGTACTTGCTTGACCTGGGTTCGAACCCACAAACTCATACTTGAGAGGTTGGTGCTTTACCCACTAGGCCGTATTATGCCGAATGTAAAATATATTTGAAAGCTATTTTCATATCGTGATACAATAAATAGGTATTTTAATAAAATATGCCATTTACCTCTACATTGAAAGATATAAATTCATGTTATATTTAATTTTATTCTGAAGAAATAAATATAAAATAAAATTCTATTTATATGGTCTTATCATTTTATGTATACCCGACATTCTTTATAAAAGAAAATTTATAAAAATAACTTAAATCTGTCTGCTACGTCTTTTAAGCCCAACGTTTACCTATACATGAACTATTGAGGCAAAAACTTCGAAGGAATAATACATAATACTTACCTCGCTTAAATGTCAATTCCATACTTATATTTGTATTCAAGAAACCGCCAAGATATTTTTATATCTGGTTTTCCAGTAAAAATATATTTAAAGAAATTATTCCATTCAAATGAATATTTATTTGAGAAAAAATCTATGTATCTATCAAATCCAATTTTTCTGTCATACAGTAAATACTATTCGATATTGTTGTGATGCTCTAAATTATTAGTTAACTAACTGACCCGGTGAACTTCGTATAACTTACTTTTTAATAATTTTTTCATCGTTTAAACCTTCCCTACACTTCCACGAATATTTCAAAACTATGTGAAATCGTTTCAGCCGTTCTCGAGTTTTAGCGAGACTAACGAATGGAAATTCATTTTTAGGTTTCCGTACCCAAAGGGTAAAAACGGAACCCTATTATTAAGACTTCGTTGTCTGTCTGTCTGTCTGTCTCCACGCTGCATCTCATTAACCGTGATAGCTAGAAAGCTGAAATTTTCACAAATGATGTATTTTTGTTGCCGCTATAACAACAAATACTGAAAATTAAAAAAATATATATATTTAGGGGGGTCCCCATACAATAAATTGTAAAGACAGTGCAATTTGAATACAACGCCATCTGTTACTCAAGCGTGGAACTACAGCTCGGTACGGAACCCTTCGCGCGCGAGTCCAACTCGCACTTGGCCGGTTTTTATTTAAATAGATTAATTTTATCTATCTAAGTTTAAACTAAATAAAATATTCTAGTAATCTTGAAGTTCAAAAGGTCATACATAATAATATTAGCAGTAGTGATTAAATGTATAAAAAGTGAATCCTCTCAGTACATAATTATTTGAAGGCTACCAATCTTATCAGTGTGATTTCACCCTCTCGACTCACCGACGTTGCATGCGTTACAGTGTAATTATGAGCAGTAGGTCAATTCGATAGTTTTTAAAAAGTTATTCAGGATTTAATCCTGTCAGTATCTTTTTTTATTAATTGGCTCGGAAAGGAGCTACTTCCGCATTGCTCCATGCTTTTCTTTTTATAATCTGAAACAAGTTTGGATGTTTGTTACATTTTCACGCAAAAACTCCTAAACAAATTTCGATAAAAAATACTAATTTAGCTTATACATAAGAATGACATATAACAATACTTCTTGTCCAACTTTTTTTTTAAAATACCTTATAGATAAAAACATATTTTTTCCTTTTGAAGTGCCTAACAAAATAATGTATTTATGAATTTCAATAGTATTAACCTTACCACTTCATTGTAGTATAAAACTAATTTGAGATTATGTGTTTATTTATTGATAGAGTAATAAACTCTTGATTACTTTTATACGTGATTCTAGTGCTTAAGTATTTATATTGCCAATAATTTAGCTAGTAGCTGCAGCGATATATGACCATAATGTGTCTTCATAATTAAGTTACCAATAGTTTATGATACTAAAAGTTAGTTAACCGTTATTTCAATCAAAAGAAAGCAAAAAACATTGTTTTCTACGTTCTATTATTTCTGAATACTCAAATGGGCAGAAGGTGTACATTATTTTTATTGTACTCCTTCAATTTTCAATATTAAGTTAGGTACAGACGACAGCAGGTCAACGTATACGAATCTGTCAAATTTTACCAATCAAACATTAACCTACCGCCATTGCGATAAGGTTCAAAATCTACTGCAGAAATTTGACAGATTGTGGTAACTTGATGTACTGTCGTCTGTACTTAAGTACCATAGATGAAACATAAAAATCCTGACAATAATTTGAAGTATCACCCCGACTAGACTTACTGTAAACATTCTCACTACACCGACGAGTTCCGTAGTGCCGTAGTACAGTAAGCGTAGATAAGTTAAATTGANTGAGAGGTTGGTGCTTTACCCACTAGGCCGTATTATGCCGAATGTAAAATATATTTGAAAGCTATTTTCATATCGTGATACAATAAATAGGTATTTTAATAAAATATGCCATTTACCTCTACATTGAAAGATATAAATTCATGTTATATTTAATTTTATTCTGAAGAAATAAATATAAAATAAAATTCTATTTATATGGTCTTATCATTTTATGTATACCCGACATTCTTTATAAAAGAAAATTTATAAAAATAACTTAAATCTGTCTGCTACGTCTTTTAAGCCCAACGTTTACCTATACATGAACTATTGAGGCAAAAACTTCGAAGGAATAATACATAATACTTACCTCGCTTAAATGTCAATTCCATACTTATATTTGTATTCAAGAAACCGCCAAGATATTTTTATATCTGGTTTTCCAGTAAAAATATATTTAAAGAAATTATTCCATTCAAATGAATATTTATTTGAGAAAAAATCTATGTATCTATCAAATCCAATTTTTCTGTCATACAGTAAATACTATTCGATATTGTTGTGATGCTCTAAATTATTAGTTAACTAACTGACCCGGTGAACTTCGTATAACTTACTTTTTAATAATTTTTTCATCGTTTAAACCTTCCCTACACTTCCACGAATATTTCAAAACTATGTGAAATCGTTTCAGCCGTTCTCGAGTTTTAGCGAGACTAACGAATGGAAATTCATTTTTAGGTTTCCGTACCCAAAGGGTAAAAACGGAACCCTATTATTAAGACTTCGTTGTCTGTCTGTCTGTCTGTCTCCACGCTGCATCTCATTAACCGTGATAGCTAGAAAGCTGAAATTTTCACAAATGATGTATTTTTGTTGCCGCTATAACAACAAATACTGAAAATTAAAAAAATATATATATTTAGGGGGGTCCCCATACAATAAATTGTAAAGACAGTGCAATTTGAATACAACGCCATCTGTTACTCAAGCGTGGAACTACAGCTCGGTACGGAACCCTTCGCGCGCGAGTCCAACTCGCACTTGGCCGGTTTTTATTTAAATAGATTAATTTTATCTATCTAAGTTTAAACTAAATAAAATATTCTAGTAATCTTGAAGTTCAAAAGGTCATACATAATAATATTAGCAGTAGTGATTAAATGTATAAAAAGTGAATCCTCTCAGTACATAATTATTTGAAGGCTACCAATCTTATCAGTGTGATTTCACCCTCTCGACTCACCGACGTTGCATGCGTTACAGTGTAATTATGAGCAGTAGGTCAATTCGATAGTTTTTAAAAAGTTATTCAGGATTTAATCCTGTCAGTATCTTTTTTTATTAATTGGCTCGGAAAGGAGCTACTTCCGCATTGCTCCATGCTTTTCTTTTTATAATCTGAAACAAGTTTGGATGTTTGTTACATTTTCACGCAAAAACTCCTAAACAAATTTCGATAAAAAATACTAATTTAGCTTATACATAAGAATGACATATAACAATACTTCTTGTCCAACTTTTTTTTTAAAATACCTTATAGATAAAAACATATTTTTTCCTTTTGAAGTGCCTAACAAAATAATGTATTTATGAATTTCAATAGTATTAACCTTACCACTTCATTGTAGTATAAAACTAATTTGAGATTATGTGTTTATTTATTGATAGAGTAATAAACTCTTGATTACTTTTATACGTGATTCTAGTGCTTAAGTATTTATATTGCCAATAATTTAGCTAGTAGCTGCAGCGATATATGACCATAATGTGTCTTCATAATTAAGTTACCAATAGTTTATGATACTAAAAGTTAGTTAACCGTTATTTCAATCAAAAGAAAGCAAAAAACATTGTTTTCTACGTTCTATTATTTCTGAATACTCAAATGGGCAGAAGGTGTACATTATTTTTATTGTACTCCTTCAATTTTCAATATTAAGTTAGGTACAGACGACAGCAGGTCAACGTATACGAATCTGTCAAATTTTACCAATCAAACATTAACCTACCGCCATTGCGATAAGGTTCAAAATCTACTGCAGAAATTTGACAGATTGTGGTAACTTGATGTACTGTCGTCTGTACTTAAGTACCATAGATGAAACATAAAAATCCTGACAATAATTTGAAGTATCACCCCGACTAGACTTACTGTAAACATTCTCACTACACCGACGAGTTCCGTAGTGCCGTAGTACAGTAAGCGTAGATAAGTTAAATTGAAAAAGCGATCATCTTCTCTCGCTGTCTCCCTGGTACTGCTGGGAATATTATAAATTGTGAACAATGAAAATATCGCTGAGGAAAAAATGGTCACTAGAAGATTGCATAGTTTAATTATGTGAAAAGATTTTTCTAAGCAGATTTGTACAGATATTTTTTAATACGTCTTGTGTATTATTTTTAGCTAGGAACTCAAATAGGTGAACTATTTCTTAATCAATTCAACTGCTTTACAAAATATAATGATGGTAACTGACAGAGCTTTTGCCTGTGTTCGTAATAATTCTTTTTAAAATATAAATGAGAAATCCATTAAAAAAACCGGCCAAGTGCGAGTTGGACTCGCGCATGAAGGGTTCCGTACCCCATCCTCCTTAATATTTTTTTTAATTTTTAGTATTTGTTGTTATAGCGGCAACGAAAATACATCATTTGTGAAAATTTCAGCTTTCTAGCTATCATGGTTAGTGAGATACAGCGTGGAGACAGACAGACAGACAGACAGACAGACAGACAGACAGACAGACAGACAGACAGACAAACAGACAACGAAGTCTTAGTAATAGGGTCCCGTTTTACCCTTTGGGTACGGAACCCTAAAAATGTGAAGCACGTAAACGCAAATAATATTTGCATATTCTATAGAATGATTAGATAATAATCCTAATAATTTGAATACCCTTTATTTTATAGCAACAATTTTACAAAGCAAATCGAAAAGTATTTCAGGCACGTTTTTTGTCTCATCAGGTATTTTTATAAAAAGTATTTATTTTTTCGAAGGTTGATTATTATGTACAAAAAATATTAAAAGGGCTGGATGATCGATTTAAATTCAATTCCATTTACATTTTATATATTTAATTTAACGCAAGATTTGAATAAGAAAATTAAAGATAACTTCATTATTGTATTAATCTTCAAAGTTCTAATACTAAATAGGTTTGTACAAAACATTCTAAGATGAAAGCAAAACACAACGTAACTTGATGTGCTGTCGTCTGTACTTAAGTACCATAAATGGAACATAAAAATCCTGACAATAATTTGAAGTATCACCCCGACTGGACTTACCGTAAACACCCGCACCATACCGACGAGTTCCGTAGTGCCGTAGTACAGTAAGCGTAGATAAGTTAAATTGAAAAAGCGATCATCTTCTCTCGCTGTCTCCCTGGTACTGCTGGGAATATTATAAATTGTGAACAATGAAAATATCGCTGAGGAAAAAATGGTCACTAGAAGATTGCATAGTTTAATTATGTGAAAAGATTTTTCTAAGCAGATTTGTACAGATATTTTTTAATACGTCTTGTGTATTATTTTTAGCTAGGAACTCAAATAGGTGAACTATTTTTAAAAACAGTCCTTGCTTATTTTAAGCTTTCAATAGGAGTCAATAGAGTAGGTATTTTGGGGGACACTCTACCTATAAAAAAAAAATCAAATTGAAGATAAGTTCTTTGCAATTAAGTCCATGTATCTGAATTAATAAATTCAATGTCACAGAAATCCCTTTTTTAATTCTCAATTAATTAATTAACCAAGACTTATCACTGCAATACATCTTACTAATTTTGAACTCCAACCCCAAACTCAATTAAAACTTGTCTCACAAAACACCAAAAAAAAAAATAGAAAAACATCAATCTTGTACGTGGTAAATAGTCATTCATAAAATGTGCGTCATAAGGGCTGGTTCACACCTAGTCGAGTCACGTCGTTTATCGAGGTAATTCAGAGCGCGGCAACTCCATCTAAGTTGTGGAAAGTTGTTGATTAGGCGCGTGAGACGGGCCGCGGTAATTATTTCCTTAGTCGAGGTGCCGATAGATTGTATGTTTATGATGAGTTTTTTTGAATGTGGTTTATTTGTGGTTTGGTTTGCGTATAAAAATGTATTATGATGATAGATAGATATGATAGTGTATTCTGTGAGCAATCAACGGAAAATTATTCTGGTATTGCACTTTGTGTGATCGACTCGCCAAGAAGAAGAAGTTGCACACAATACCTTCTATACACACATATCATAAAGCTGAAGCGTTTGTTTCTCCAGAACCAGAAAGGTTGAATTTGAAAACTTCATTCAATATTGGACAGCCCAATTATCGAAAAATGCTATCGGTACATCAGGGTACGCGTTGAAGTTCCTAGGTTTTGAACTAGTTCACTTTTACCATTAGATATCTTTTACCAGTTTTGATGAAAAATGCTCTTTCTACGAACAGTAATAAAATCTAATTCAAATATAACAATCGTTGGATTTTACTCAAAGCGTGCTCAATAGCTCTTAAAAGTAGACCAACCATATCAAAATCAAATAACCAGAATCGATCTCACCTCTTTTACTCGATAACATTCGGTATATCGATAAAAATATCCATTTAATTCCTGGCTGCATACCAAAACCGAAATTCTTTGAAGGAAGCGCATTTTTCGGTACAGTACTCCAAATGTACCGTCTATAGTACTGCTGGCTTATTTACAGCCGTATTCTCGAAGAATTTTGATTGTTCATAGCATTTGTACAGATCGGGCCAAATAAGTATGCAATTTGACGTCTTATTCTTACGTAGCAACCACGTCTTGTTAATACCATTGTGAAGCCAACTTCAGACAAAAGCTTTTTGCCATGCATTGAAAAGTTTTGTCAAGTCAGTTAAGATTATTTTTTACACTAAATGGAGGATCTGTAAATTAGAATGTTAAAAGTTAAAAATACCCCAAAGTCAAAATGCATTAGCAGTTTTCTGGGGTACACATTTACCATGTCATGATAAATAAATAAATTTTGTCAATATCTGCACAAATAACTACGCAAGGAGTCAAATGACTAATTTCAGAATAACTACGTTATTTAGCAAGGATAGAATACGTATGTTTGACTTAGCGGTCGTGCTGTATTTGGAAAAGTTCAAAGTCTTAAGTTTTCTGTTAAAGTTAAACTTCCTTAGCAATTGGTCTGAGCAGTTTTATTATTGGTTAAACAAAGACTTTGTTTTAAGGAAACACAATAATGTTTAGCGTTAAGCGAAGGCGGAAACATGGGTTTTGGCAAGGATGAGGAATAATACGGATGGTAGGAGATAAAACTATAAGTCATCATGAAAATATGGTCGTTGTTTAAGAAGATTTACATTTTAAATTTTGGGAGTTATGGAATAATAGATCATCGTTTTCCACAAGGGTTACTTGAAACAATAGATGACAAAAATGAAGATACTTGAAATATCATATTTGAAAACTTAAAATACGGAGGATGAAAAATGTTACAGGTAATCAAGTCCCTATTCCTGAAATATTCAATAATGTCGAACGTATTTTTACCTCGAATAAACAAATTCACAGGTTCTTGAAACTCGTAGATGCATAATTGATATAATTTCTAAAATGTTATAAGTAATACCAAAAGTTCGCCTTCAATGTACAGCAAATAACCATAAACTTCACAGAAAATTCCTCTTTAATACACTCAAACCACTACCAAAGATGCATTATATTTCCATTCCATCTTCCACAAAGTTCAAGATAATTATTCTAGTTATTAAAACTATAAGCCAGCTGCAGGAAAAATGATTCGAAACTTTTACCACGAACAGGTATCAAGTTCCTGAGAATAATTTTAAAATTCAACTTGTTCAAAAAGAGATGTAACGTAAAAAATGTAAATTAAAGTGGGTTCCGAAGAAAAACAACATCGTTATGCATTAATGGAACTATTCCTGGGTTAGGGCTGCGCTACATCGAAAGGACTGGGCTATAAGATATTTAAGCTATGTTTAACACGCCAAGTGTCCGACAAACAATTGGTTTTCTATTGTGTGTGGGACTGATGGCATTCAATGCCTTAAGGTAACTCGCTTTTGAATGCGAGGGGGGCATGGAAAAGAGAAGGGATAGGGCATGAATATTTTGTGTGTAGGATGGAACAGTGTTCGTGCAATTTTTATTTTATACGGCCGAAATAGGGACTGATTTTTATAGATGTCAAAGTTGAGTTGATGTGTGAGAAATATTTTAGCGAAAAGGGAATTTCATGTCACTTTATAACCGTGAAAGATATTTATAAAATACTATAATTTATTACACTTTTGTAAAATAGACATCGGCTATTATTTATTTTAATGATACCGTTGATTAATTACTGCCAGTTCAATTTGCAAGTAAACCTCGCTTTGTAAGTAGCATCATTCATATAGCATCTCTAGAAGTATAGCCGATCCTATCCTGCACACATAAGGAACGCCGCAAGTTCAGACATTAAGATAAGACAAATTGTTCTCCTGTTATTACAAATGGCTTCTTAATGCACCAGATACGGATCGCGATCACTAACTTATAACATGCAATTATTTTAATTTTTCATTGTTTTTAACAGCTGATCTGTAAATATGAGATTTAGTTTAGAATTTTGAACTTATACATTGTTGTATATTTCTCACACTTCGATATTCTTTTTCATCTGCCTAGCCTTTTCCCAAATATGTTGGGGTCGGCTTCCAGTCTAACCAGATGCAGCTGAGAACCAGTGTTTTACATGGAGCGACTGCCTGTTTGACCTCCACAACCCAGTTACCCGAGCAACCCGATACCCATTGGTAAGACTGGTAAGACCGATTTTTAACGTATTTTTTTTAATGGCCATGTTTGTAGTTTTTAATCTGTATGAAAGTGTGCCTATAAGTAAATTTAAACTATCACGTTAATTTTCATGCATCATCTAAGTAATTAAATACTCTGTATTGGACAGTAAATATTTGCTTGTATAAACAAAATAATAACACATAAGTCACTACTAAATATATTTAATGAAAGCGAGCTCATATCCCAATTGGTCTTAATTTAGACAACAATACAGGCAAGACAAGATTTGATCTTCAGTGTATAAGAGGAGGTCTCTGCACAATTTTCGGTCACAAGATGACAACACAATTTTAATCTATCCACCCCATAAAACACAAAAATTCATACAAACAAACTTCCACAAAATGATATCAATAAATCTAGGGAACGCATACAATAACATTAAAAGGTGGAGTTGAAGCAAGAATTATATGCTACGGAACCCGTGGGCAATGTTCCAAGCTGGCTTACTCAGAGGCTTGTGTTATTGTGAATGGAAATTAACTGGTGAACTTTAATGTAATGTAAAACTGATAATTATAATTACTGTGTTTTTATGCTGCAATGTGAAAATAATTTTGCTAAATTAAGTTCGTTAATATCTCATCTCTAGCCTTTTCGCAACTATGTTATGGTCGGCCTTCAGTGTAGAGCAGTGATTCTTAACCTTTTTGTCCTCAGGGACCATTTCTCAAAATTTTCGTCATGCCGCGGACCACCTAGTTAGTTTATGGATCTGGAGGTAATGGTCAATAAATAAATGAAAGTAAAAATAAAGGATTCTCTTAGATTTCAACAAATAAAAACGTAAAAAATTACTGCAACCGCCTCAAGTTGCAGTCGGGCGTTGACGCGCTCGGGTAATGTTGTGTTGACTCTTGTAACTTATTTATTGGTATAGCTCGCGGACCACTTGAGATGCTTCCAAGGACCACTGGTGTAGAGTCTGACCTTTTTGGTGCACTTGACAGTTGCTGTCTGTTAGTACAAGTAAGTCAGTCGTCCCTTAAAAAATGACAGCTGTCAACTGCACAAAAAAACACAGTGGCACTTTAAGTGGATGCAACTGTGTAGGTACTTGAGCGATTGCCAAGCGAATAATAAACTTTAGGGCAAAAGTTATGAAAAAAATATCATCAATGGGTTCGTTGTGGTAATTTATCCACCGCACAGACTAACGCAGTAACTATTCGGTATCAATAATTCATTGAAACTATCTGTAATGATAGAATAGATAGATAATGAGCAATTTGTATCGTCGATAACTCGAGGGGAGATCGCACTTAGCAGTACAGTCACGTTGTGAAGGGTGAGCGGTGCATCTTTGTGGACTCACTGATTTTTGATGCCAACTGTACCTTTATCTTTTGGGGTTGATTTCGAGAGGCGGGTTGTGAGTATGATATTAATGATTCGTGAACAATTTTCTTATAAGGAAAGAGTTTGTGATGGAAAAGAAAATTGGATAAAATAACAGTAAAGGGAAACAACAACTATTTTTAATATCGTACTGAAACACGAATACTTAAATTGACTTATTCACTCCTAGAATTACATAGCATCCCAAAAGGCAAAAACTCCAACAAAATTGCATTGCACTATTCAGACAACATCCAAATAAGCAAGAACCGTCACATTAGATTCAACTGCACTCCACAAAGCAACATTAATCTTCTTCATAGCCTTAAAATTTCACAATCCAATAGCTACATATAGTCGGACAAGTTGCACTTACAATTCGTAGTGCCCTATAAATATTTAGAAAAACCGAAACGAGTTCGCGCCTTACTACGGTAGCGTTCTCGAACAGTCGAGCACTCGAAAGTGATTAGGATAACTGCCAGCAGTGTATCCTGCCAACTATCTGATATATGGAACGGAGCTACTTCAAAAACTATTGCTAGCGTAGCACTGAAATACGGGATAATTTCTGTTGCAATTAGTTGCTCAGTTTTTTGTTTGGTATAATGCTACGGTGCTACGTAGGTATTGCTACGTAGTAGATGCTAGGCGTAGTCAAAATGTTACGTGCTACGAAGCTACAAAGTGTATGCTACGTAATAAATATCCGTGGCATAGTTTGCGAGCAACGAAAATTGGATAATAAAATGTATTTGGAGATGATTATTGTTCGAAATATTCAAGATTCAACTACAGTTGCGTAGCAGTTGGAGAAGGGCCTTAGTCATACAGCTACGTCGGTTCTGCTTAACTATAGTGCTATAGTGCTACGAAATTACGTACTAGATGCTAGGTGTGGTTAAATATCTATACAGGGCCTACGTAGCACTCCATCAATTTATCCATTTAGAAGAACTGTCGAAACCCGTAACAATTTACAGAAACAAACTAAATTTTTCATATTTTTTTATCACACCTACTCAAAAATCTTCACACCTACCTATCAACTGTCTTAAAAACTTCAAACTATTAACAAAATTGAAGTGCCCGCGATCCATTAGTAAGGCGTACAAGAGCATTCCGACTAAAAGCATTAAACGGAACGTCTGTAACCGTCCGGTGTTGAAACGAGATTGTTTATTCAGAATGCTCGCTTGTTCTTACACTTTACTTGACTTCTGGTCCCCGGTGGAGGGTGGAGGGGATATTTGTAGCTCCGGCCTATACTGAAATGTTGGTTGGTTGACCTGTAAGTTGATATACATGGTGTAGTTTGAATAATATGAACTATCTTGGTGGTGTCAGTTGACAAAATTAAATGACAGTCATAGTCAGGGGGTTATGTGCAGTATTTTTGACCGACTTTAAAAAAAGGAGGAGGTTGTCAATTCGACTGTGTATATGTATATTTTTTCTCGTGATTTTAGTCTATGCTCTCAACTATACTAAAACATTAAAGAAGAATTTTGCAAATCGGTCCAGGTGTTGTCCTCCTTCTTTTGTAATCGGTTAAAAAGAGATTCACAAAGTAGAACTTTTGTAACGCCAATTACAAAGCCAAAAGCCGTTAAAATGTTCGACCTTCACAACTTTTGACACAATTTTCTTGTAAAGAACAAGTGATGACACAAACTATGAAGCAACAGAAATAT
Organism: Heliothis virescens; assembly: GCA_002382865.2. Lineage (NCBI taxonomy): Eukaryota > Metazoa > Arthropoda > Insecta > Lepidoptera > Noctuidae > Heliothis > Heliothis virescens. Next base: position 11,501,377 of record NWSH02000050.1, on the reverse strand, counting down.
ACTATTTTAATGCCATAAATTTTGTAATAGCTACGCAAATTACATAAAATTAAAAGGCAATTTTACCTAGATTTATTACCGAACTACATCACGTGATGGGTTCTCAATGAAATTGAATCTCTAGTGTTTAATATAACGGCGATATCGTCCACTACACACTGTTGCATGCTAGCACTCTACTTAATTATATACACTTGCTTGCATTCCATTTTATTGCCGCCATCTTTAAATTGCAGTTAGAAAGGCTTAGGGGAGGGGGATGCATTCACGCGGCTTTTATAAGAATTATAGAAAACAGTTATCAGATTTGAGGAAGTTAGGTACGTTGTCAGGGTTTGTCGGGTTAGTAACAAATGTTGTGCAATCTTCTATAGTTCTATATGTACAAATATTTTAAACAGAATATAATATGTTTACTGTACTTCAAAAGCTCTGATACTATTCTATAGATTTGAAAATTTTTTTCACGCGACACGTGTGAAACCCATGGAGACAGTCATGTTATAAGACGTACAACATTAGCTCAGTTTTGTGAATGAAAGTCTTGGGATTCATGTGTACATAAGCAATGTAAATAATAATTGGAAATATTGGTCTAAGAGAATAATCACGTATTAGGAAAGCATTTGGAATCTATGTAGTTTTAGTACTGTGTGATTTGTAATGGAAGTAATATTGTTTCAATACGCTGTAACATGTAATAAGATAGATATTTAAGAAGTAATAAAATACTTTTTACTATATAGCTACTTGTAGCAACATAGTAAAGAAAGCTATGCGAACGTCTTGCAATCTCTTTTTATTTTATGGCCTAAAGAAAAACAATAATCAAACAAGACGTATCAAATTAATCTACCTCAAACATATGTTCATCTTCTAAATAAAATTGTGACAAGATGTTCAAAATTAAGACAGGAATAACGCTAATCTCTCAAACACTTAATCCTACTAATATTAAACGCATCAGATTGTATGTATGTATGTATGTAATATGAATTGATGTTTGCTTTTCTTTTACGCAACACGATGAAACTTGGCAGTGGTAGGTATTATAAACGCGTCGGTATATATGGGTATTTGTTCCTCTTTGCCGCAAAAACTAGTGGACGAATTTTGATGAAACTTGGCAGTAGTAAGTTATATATCAGAAGAATATATAGGCTACGTTTAATCCCTCTTCTCTTGGTAAGATTTCCCAAGACACGAGCAAAACCGTGGGCGGAAGCTACTTTCAAATTTCAAAGAAGCTGTAACTCTTTCTCGTAAGGCATAAGACCATATGGCACGTGTGTTCATTCGTTCAAAATGCAAATGTTCGTTACATTTGTGCCATTAATGACATTTTCGTTTAATTCTGCCCGGCTTTGAGAACCAAATGAGTCTCCGTAACATGTGGGTACAATGTACCGGCGTTTAGTTGCGCTAAGAATAATGTTTGTTACGTCTTTGTTTGGGAGTTAATTAGCTAAGGTAATTAAGGAATTTGTGTTCTAATATTACCTTGCAGATGGCAGAAAATGGCCAAAGAGAAATGGCTCTTGTAGATTTAAAAAAAATTCTGAAATGAAAAGATAGTTTCATTAATATTAGGTACTATTTTCACGAGAATGCAAAACAAATAGTATTCAATTAGTACAGACAACGGCAGGTCAACGTATACCAATCTGTCAAATTTTACCAATCGAATATTAACCTACCTCCATTGTAATAAGGTTGAAAATCTACTGCAGAAATTTGACAGATTGTGGTAACTTGATGTACTGTCGTCTGTACATAGTACATCAAGTTACTACAATTTGTTAAATTTCTGCAATAGATTTTCAACCTTTAATTAATTTGTTTTGTTAATTTTCGATTGGTAAAATTTGACAGATCCGTATACGTTGACCTGCTGTCGTCTGTACTACATATCATAAACTAAGTAACTTACAAGATTTCCGCACTGGATAAATATGATTTAAATATCAACACCAAAAAAAAATCAAACAAACAAACTTCAGCTTCGTAACATCAGTATAGAGAAACTACCAAACTAATATACACAAAATACATTTCGGAACACGAAGCCTTTTCATTAACACAATAAGCGGAAACTAATTCCCTGTAATAAGCCTACATGAGACCCAAATACTAACATTATAGCTAAAATTCATGAATTGAAGCCTTTCATGCCATACCTATGTAATAATCAATCACTGATCTATAATTAATAGAGCCTAATTTAATTAGTAACTGAAAATTGTTACTGATATAATATTCTAATTATACGGATAATGGATTAGTGGAATAAATTCGTTTTAATTTTCATTTTCATGGTAACTCATTGGGTACTCAAATACGGAAATAATATTAGCATATGTATTTTGTAGTCACTGTTAAATTACTCTAAAATTATACATAGGGGAAGATCTATTCTCAGAAAAAAAAACAAGTACATTATTCGCCCAATTTAATTGTATATAGAAAACAAAAATCGGCTAAGTGCGAGTCAAACTCGAGCACTAATTTGGGGCCCCCTAATTATAACAAAAATACATCATGTATGAAAACAACTGTCTAGTTGCGGTGTATGTGATACAGCCTAGCGATAGACTGACGGACAACGAATTCTCAGTAATAAGATCTCATTTTCCATTCGAGTACGGATGCCTCAAAATCTACAATAGGTTATCCAGCTAACATTAGTTTTTTTATGATATGTTCAATTAATATTAACAAATCATTCATTAATGAATCTTCTAGATTATTCTAGAAACTGTACATCTAGAAGTAACATGGCATTCATTGTGGAGTCGGCACGTTGCGCTGTACCTTTCAGGCTAATTTTAAGTTCAAACTAACCTATTTAGCCTCGGCGGCCCCGGGGCCACGGGGCGACCGGGTAAGGGCACGGTCATAAGGAATTATAGGAAAATGGTGAGTATAGGCTCTATGATGAAGTAAAGCTTGGTAGGAAATTAATTCAAATGGCGAAAAGTACCTACAGTCGACAGCAAGTCAGTGTACCCATAAACAGTAAAATCTGTAAAGTTTTACCAATCGAACATTAACCTTCCAGTATTATGATAAGGTTGAAAATCGATCGCAGAAATTTGACAGATTTGTGTGCCTAGTGGTTATGCCTATCTAGATGTTATCCGTATCTCGGATCGCTATCTATCCGTAGTTTTGCGATTAAAGATTGAAAATAAGATTAGAGATCGAAAATGTATACGGAACTAATGTTAAAATTCAATCTCTAATCCGAAATCCAGCGTTAATGCATTATAGAGATTATATCCCACATTTTTGCCTTCACAAAATTCTAAACTACATTTAATAATTTTATATTTTTAATGGATTTATCAAACAGTCCTATTTACAACTACTGCACGAGGTAGCAGTTTTAATAACAATTGAGAATGTTTTGACGGCGTCACTCACAGAGTTAGAGCGAATTGATGAGAAACGCACGCAGCTGTGAATTGTGATATGTTGCATGATTGATACATTGATTGATTACTCACAAACAGGACCTAGTTCTGTTTTCAATATAATTTTTCTTCTGCCTTGTTCTCTTTTTTTCGAAAAAATCGATTAATATAAAATTATATTTATTATCTCATTCTTTTATTCATCCTTTTAAATATATTCTTAATTTTGGCGGGTTCTTAATAGTGCCCACACACTGCAAACTTTTACAAATCTTGTACAAATCTCTAAATAATGATTAATTTTTATTTATCATTTATCATTTATCATCATTTATCATCATTTATTTCTCAGTATATGGTACATTGAGGTTTTACATTTACATTAAATACAGTTTCTCATACACTACCATGACTGGTGTAGAAATATTAAATTAAACATGCTATATAAACAAAATAGTAATTAGAATAATGTCAAGTAAATTATATATAAAAAAAAAAGTATATTATTTGGGTCAAAATGTTAAAATATTAATTATAATGTTAATTTGTTGTATAATTTTGATTCAAGTACCTTAATTAAATAACTCTTTACAGGAATAGAATGCCTTTTCCAAAAGCCACATTTTTAATTTACCTTTGAATTTAGATAAAGGTAAATCCTTTATCTGCTGTGGTAGAGCATTATAAACTTTAACACACATGGAATAGGAGTTATTTTGAAAGAGTGTGGTTCTTGGTACACAATTTAAAACAAGTCGGTCACCACGTCTTGTGTTTCGGGGAAATACAGTTTTAGCTTGGGTAAAAATATGTGGCTGCGTTTTTACAAATACACCAATTTCAAAAATGTACATACATGCTAATGTCATTATATTAAGCTTTCTAAACAACGGTTTACATGATTCGTACGGAGGTGTGCCTGTTATTGCCCTAATGCATCGCTTTTGGAGAAGGAATAACCTTGTTACATGCGATGAGTTTCCCCATAATAAGATGCCGTATCTAAGTATTGAACCTACATGTCCGTGGTACGCCATTAGTACTGTCTGCATTGCAGCTGTTCTTCTAAGTCTTGATAAGGCATACACAAAACTATTGATTCTATTGCATACTTGATCAATATGAGCTTTCCAGTTGCACAACTGATCGATTGTTATGCCTAAAAATTTTACACTATCTAATTCTTTTTAGTCGGCCGATAGTTCCATCGGGCTAGTATAAATCAGTGTGGAAATGAACGGTAGCATGCATATTAGAAAAATTGGGTATCAGGACAAAGAACTTTGATTGTATTCACAATTACTGTTAGCCAACAATCGGCCAACAGTTTAAGTAGTCTGGAGTATACGCGGGCTCTTAGGTTCAATAGTAAATGTTCTGCAAGTATGTTCAATACCCGATCACCATTAGTTTCCCATAAAAGCCATACACACAAATTGTACCAGTAATTACATTACGTAATAGCTTAACCAGGAGGTCAGCAGAAAGGGCTTGCTCCATGATGAGCTCAGTTCCCGCCGCGTCTCCTGGGAGAACTCGTCCATGAATAAGAATAAAAGAGAACATTTTTGCAAAGCTGCGTGATCACTGGCTGACAGGTTATTTGTGGAGATCATTATTTTGTGGTAACTCCTCGTGTTTGGATATGCATCCTGCATAATAGAGAGTCATTGGTGTAGTATACGTAAGTCGTTTATTTAATGATTGTGTTTAATTGTTTATGAACTCTTTCTGGATGGGAACTATTTTGGGAAGAAATGTTTTGACCATTGCAAGAGTAATTCTTGATTCTTTAATGGTAGCTATTAATTGATGATTATAACGTTACTTTATCTATTTATACATCCCTGGAGGATATAGTACGCCCTATAAATCCACTGTAAAAAGGTTTGTACAGCACTGTTTTTTTACCAGACCACGGGACTATTAGCCAATAGGACAAAGTCTTTTTAAGAACTTTAATTAAAGGTAACACAGTTTTCTTCTTATTATACGCAATGGCCATAAAATCACACATAAAAATCCAAAAACATTTCGCCACACATACATTCTTAACCAAAAATCTCGTCTACACCAAACTATGTAGAACAACTATCAAACTTCCTTCAAAAACACTTAAAAACATTGTCACTTGAAAGTGTTAAATAATTTTACGAGCAGCAGTCTCGCCCAGTGAAAACACGACTTAAGTTTATGGCGCTAATTCCGTGCTTATGACGTATCAACTGCCCTGGACTGAACTGCGCTTGAGTGCCGATAAAGTTAACTAGGTAGCTAATACGATGAGGTGTTTAACTAACATTGTCATTTTGTCATTCGCACTTGTCATGACTGTAGATATGACTAGTGGTTTGACTACAGCTATAGTGTTAGACTTGAGTAAGTTACTTAATTTTGATGTTAAAAGTAAATATACAACTGTCAAGGTATCATGGTTTATGAGGTATAGCCCGGTGACAGACTATATTTGTATCTTAGTAATAGGTGCCTGTTTTTGCCTTTGAGTGCGGAATCGTAGAAAGTACTTCCTCATTTATAATTTTCCGTCTTTTCCCAGCAGATTATGCTATCATGATATTGGCTTCCCAACAGAACTGGAGTGTCGGAGATTTAAATCGTGACTTCTTAACAAAGCTACCTGGGGAAGTCAGACTTTTCAGATTTCTACAGTACTCAAACTTAAACTAATTTCAAAATCTTAACTTTAGTTTCAAATAGGCCGACAATAGCACAGATAATAATTTCCGTTCAAAATACAGACATTGAAAACTCTTAAATATTTTCGCCGATGCACCATTATGACGGAGTCCTACCCAGCAAAAGTTTTAAAATAGATAATCAAATATCAGATGCAACTTGTAGCGAGACAGAGTGCCGTCTTCACGTGCGACTGTGAATTCACTTTAGATTTTTGCATAAATTACAACTTTTGCACTCCAAGGCTTTGCAATTATGATGTTGTTTTTTTGTAACATTTGTTTACTAAAGTGACAGATATTTTGTTCAATAATGAATTAGTTAAAATGTGTTTATGGTAAATGCCGATTTTATTTATCTGTTTACAAGATTGGAATGATTATTTCATTCATGTCATCATCATCATCCTCCGAGCGTTGTCCCGGTTGCAGACCTTTCGGGCCCGGGGTCCGCTTTCCTACACCTTCTTCTCTACTTCGCACGGTCTTCGGCATCTCTGGTGGACAGTCCATGATTATTTCATTCATGTGTCGGGGTTTAGTTAAGTTAGCAGTTTTTTTGCAAAAAAAAGACAGTAGTAGTGATAAAAAAAACATTGTTAAAGCTAGCTAGTATATACCGACTGACTAAAAATGCCATAACACATAAAAAGGCAAAAATGTAGCGGAAGTGCAGTTTATAATTGCATGTTGGGGTACCGTCAAATTTAAAGCAATACCTTAATTATTGGTGAAAATTAAAAGGGTTTAAAAGTAGCCTCCTTTTTTTTAACAAAGACGCATTTTATAATACAAATGGGCAACAGTTGATTACTTGTAACCGAATAACCCTAATGAATCGATGTTAAATAAATTGCCAGCATCAAAGTGGTTACAAAAACTATGAATATTACATAACTATGGACATCCATTTAATCGCCCTAAGCCTAATGAACGGGCTTTCTGTGAAATCATTCTTTGAAATTTTAATAGGCCCCGCGGGCTATCCGGATTTTTATCGAGCCGTGTAGAAACAAGGGGATTTCAGTAACCAGTCGTTGCCAATCTGTTGAAAGTATTTTGTTTTTGGTTGGGAAATCATCAGATGACCCCATCTGATGAAAAAAAAATCCCGCTGGAAGTAACTCTTACTGACTAAAACCCACCGTGTTCCTTCTTGAGCCCTTTGTTTGCCTAGACCGCGGTAACTTTTTCGAATAATCCCACAGGTGCAGGGTCTGGCACTAGTGGGTCCCACTGAGGTGCGCTGACACTCTCTGAGGAGCGCGTGGAACAACGCGCGCCGCCGACACGGGCCTGCTGTCTCTTAGGAGACGGAAGGACGATGCGCCACCCTCAAACCTTAATATTAATCATAGTTTTTTTTAAGCAGAAGTCCCTGCTTAATGGTCATTTGCCATGTCAGTCATGTCTGTGGAAAATATCATCTACATATTTTTTTAATACTTATTAATTTTTTTTCTGTAATGAACCAGTATGTAACATCTATTATTGAAAACAAACTACTAGGCAATACATTACAAATAAAGTTTCTACAAATATTTGACTAAAAAGAGAGAATTACAAAAATTTAATCACGAAATTCACAAAAAGTTTGTGAAACTTCACCGTTACAATTTAACATTATTACTTAAAAATAAGTCCACATAAAATGCGTTTATTACCGCTGTTTTAATGTAAAAACAAGCTTGAATTATACAACTGGTTCGCACTTGACCTTTTTTCATTTCAACCCATAAAATAAAATGAACTTTGAAATATTAATAGTAGGTTGTACCCGAGGGAGGAAGGGGCTCTTTACACTATACGACTACTATACGACTGATACCAACATATTTTGATCATGGGATATTTAAGTTTCTTTGTACCCTTCGAAATATCAGTGACCCTCTTTTTGTCGGAACTTCCGCACCCGAATAAAAATGTAGTCTGTTGCTATTCTGATATGTAAGCTACGAGTAAGCTATATTACTGCTAAGTGTCATCAAAATCTGTTCGGAAGATAATGCGTGAAAGTGGACATCCATACGTATAAACTTAACCGATTTTTTTTTATTAAATCGTTGAAGTTTCCCATTTTTAGTAACAAACTAGCCGTTTCCCGCGGATTACTCGTCTCTCGAGGAACCCCGTGAAGGTCCATGCCCGAGCAAAATATAGTTACTCGGTTACTCGGGGATAGTCTAGCTTCCCACCAGTGAAAACATCTTTCAAATCGGTTCAGTAGTTTTGGAGCCTTTAGGGTACAGACGAAAGCAGTTCAACGTACATGAATCTGTAAAATTTTACCAATCAGACATTAACCTTCCACTATTGTGAGTGTGTGTGTGTTGAAAATCTATCGCAGACAGAAATGTTGACATGATTGTGGTGACTTGATGTACAAAGAAACAAATGTTTCTTCTTTATCGCATTAGTATAGATACATTACTATCGAAGTCTACAATAACGCATCCTGCAATTTCATCCCGTGACATCTAAAAGCACCCTTTCCACTGCTGCGTCTGGGATTCGCAGGCCAATTCGTATGAATTGTACGCGCTCGGTTAACGATTGTTGCGAACACAACCGGTTCGGTTGTGCCCGGGTACCCTGCTACTAGTTACAGCCCTGATAAGACACGTACCCGGGTTAATTTGTCCGTGTACACTGACGGGTTAAGCGAACACTTTTAATGTAAGGGTGGACAGTTTGCGTGGTATTATTGTTCTAAGTGTTGGTTCAACTGATATCATAAAGAGTTATTCGTTTGTTTAACCTGAACCAATAATATAAGTGTTCAAGTTAATTTTGGTTAAAGGTTGTGCAGTCAATTAATTGTAATGTATTTCTTTAACCAATTTTAGAGGGTTTGGTTGTTGGTGAAAACATGAGTGTAGTTATTGAGAGTTTGATAAATAATATCGAACAATCCAGAAGCCAAAATGACTAATTCTTTAAGTGTAGTTTTTAGGGTTCCGTACCCAAAGGGTAAGACGGGACCCTATTATTAAGACTTCGTTGTCTGTCTGTCTATCTGTCTGTAGGTATGTCTGTCTCCACGCTGTATCTCACTAACCGTGATAGCTAGAAAGCTGAAATTTTCACAAATGTATTTCCGTTGCCGCTATAACAACAAATACTAAAAATGAAAAAATATATAAGGGGTATGGGGCACGGAACCCTTCATGCGTGAGTCCAACTCGCACTTGACCGGTTTTTTTATCAATATCTTCGAAATCTAAACAAGCTTGATACTTATTAAATAAGTTCAAATCCACGCGTCGTTTTGTTACGTAGCTATGATTTTTTGTTCGAATTATCATACCGCATAAAATTGTACCGCAGACAATCCCATTATCATCAACAATTAAACATTTTAAAGCTTTTCTATACCATAATTAAATGAAACACTAAAATCACATTAATATTCAGCAAACAACAGTTTTAGAGTACACACTGATATTTGAAAATGTAACCACATTTGATAATTAAAACTAAGTGCGTGAATGTTTGTCGCGGTGGCATCAACGTGATTAAAACATTGCATATGCGTGCATGCTATGCACTCAAATTATATGCATAACCTTTTAATATGTGTTGCTGGAGAGTTTGTTGCGCCACTTCTTCTTACCTGCAAAAACACATAGCAAGTGGTGAAGGGTGAAGGGCGGGCGTTTTTTCGTTTTTTTTTGTCTCATATAATTATGACTTTCGAAAAGTGCTGTTTTCAGCCTACTTTGATTAAATGCTTTTTGATTTAGATTTTTTTGATTTTGAATACTTTTACCAGATACATAATTTTATCATTGATAAATTCATATTTACCCCAATGAATTTTAGACTCTCCGATAAAATTCGGATAAAATCCGATAAATATCGGAGAGTCTAAAATTATGAAAATAGAAAATATTGAGACGCATTTAGGCACTCAAAATCAAGAAATAACCATTCTTTGCTTATAAAACTAACGTAAGTTCATATATATCGGGCAATTCTACAAAAAAAAAAATACATTCATATTCATTAATGGTAAACTTTGGATCATTAGTTGGTAATATTCAACCAAACTTTAACACCAATTCCAAAAACTTTACTAATACTGCCCAACACATATTCTAATCACAAAACAACAGACACCACCAGCCTAAATTCCTATAAATCGTTCGATAACCAAAACACAGCCTTCAAAGTAAATAGAGCACCTATCTTAAACTGTTTGAGCCACGCTAATATATTTGCTCTTACTCCCAAATACAAACAAAATCTATAATCAAGTACCTTCATGTTATCTGGTACTGCCAGACGATAATAATTTTGTTTAATAGCATAGGTACAGACGTCATCACATTAACCTACCACAAACTGTCAAATTTCTTCAATAGATTTTCAACCTTATCGCAATAGTGGAAAGTTAATGTTCGATTGGTAAAATTTGACAGATTCGGGTAGGTTGACCTGGTGTCGTCTATACTTGAAAGGCGATCAAATTGCTATGTGTAATGTGTGGGCAGGAACTGCTGTCTCAGTATTTAAAGGTATAATTATTATGTGTTTACAAGGTCTAAGTCTATAGGGCTGATATTACAGTTATTAAGTATCTTGGTCTAATTTTGAAAGATAAACGATTTCTGCAAATCTTCATGTACCTACTGGAAGCACCGAGATTTGATTGAATATTAATGATATTTACATCAAAATTCCTATAAGCTACATGGACAATGCTTATGCTTAATCAATGCAGTGCTCATAAAGTTTAAAAAAACTCTACGTAAAGCGTGTCATATACGGGCTTATGTTTTTATCCAGCATTAAATCCATAGTCTATCATTTTTACGATTTTATATTTACTGTTTACGAAGAGCTCGTGGCTAAGTCAAAGCCGCGCGGATTGATCGATCATAAGGTTAAGCAACGCTTGGCGCGGTCGGTCCGTGTGTCATAACGAGTTCTTCCGTGTTTCGGAAGGCACGATAAACTGGTGGTCCCGGCTGTCATTTGAACATCTTTGGCAGTCGTTACGGGTAGTCAGAAGCCGGAAAGTCTGACAACCAGTCTTACCAAGGGGTGCCAGGTTGCCAAGTAAACTGGGTTGTGGAGGTCAGATAGGCAGTCGCTCCATGTAAAACACTGGTTCTCAGCTGCATCCGGTTAGACTGGAAGCCGACCCCAATATAGTTGGGAAAAGGCTAGGCAGATGATGATGATATTTACTGTTTACGTATAAAGACTAGAATAAAAATATCAATTTTAAGCTGAAGTTAGTATGTACAATAACTTTTAAAATATGTATAAGTCCAAACTAATGGAAAGTTACAACCTTCGCGTGAGAATCGAACCTTAGTTCCTGCTTGTGCCTACTACCCATAATTTAGATCGTAACATTATGACATAATATTGTCATCGTTCCACCTCAATATCTACCGTTTATACAGTAAATATCGAATGTGTACACATTGTGTGTAGCTCAAAAGTGTACCATCATTGTCATTTGTCACCACATCCATATATCAAATGGATGATTCCGGAATATCGGCTGTCACGCGATGTTACTCATTCTTAAAGAAGTTTTTTTGGTTGTGGTGGCTAGGTAAGGTAGGGAAGGTAGCTATGGAATTGAAAATGTACAAACGACAGCAGGTCAACCAATCGAACATTAACCTACCTCCATTGTAATAAGGTTGAAAATCTATTGCAGAAATTTGACAGATTGTGGTAACTTCATGTGCTGTCGTCTGTACTGAATATGTAATGGAAAGGTTTAGCAGCTTGTCTTCCAAGAAATGAAGTTATAAAAATCCTGCTTTTGAATTTCTAGTCGAGCAAAACATTCTGGAGTTTTTCAGATTTTTCATTCAGTCTGCATTCCCAAATGTGGAATATTTCTTGGATACTAGCAACTCACATTTGCTATACAGAAATCAAGCATAGCCTTTGCAAGTGGATTTCTTTCCATACTTTTGCCTAACCACAAGGAAATTAGACATAATGTTATTAAACTTAAGACTTCTTCAGACTGCATTCAGAAGCATTTAATTGGTCAGAATGGAGTCGTCGAAATTAAGTAATCGGCCAATTTCGGCCATTAGTTGGGTAGATTGTTGGCCACAGTTTTGTCTGAAGAGCCCAGCAATAAGTAAAACTAAGTAGGTACAACTAATTACCACTATAGCATGTTATCTATACTAATATCATAAAGCTGAAGACTTCGTTTGTTTGATCGCGCTAATCTCAGGAACTACTGGTTCGATTTGAAAAATTATTTTAATGTTAGATAGCCTATTTATCGAGGAAGGCTATAGGCTATTTTTTATCCGGGTGCGCCGAGTAGTTCCCACGGCACTCGGGTGAAATCGCTGGCAGAAGCTAGTTTATCATATAACTAGCTTCTGCCAGCGGCTTCGCCCGCGCTATACTTGAAATACCGTTTTTTCCCGTTCCCGTGGGAATTTCGGGAAATCCTTTCTTAGCGGATGCCTACGTCATAACATTTGCCTGCGTCCCAAATTTCAGCCCGATCCATCCAGTGGTTTCGGCTGTGCGTTGATAGATCACTATGTCAGTCAGTCAGTCACCTTTGAGTTTTATATATTTAGATAAGGCCAATTAACTAACAATCACATTATCCCAGTTACAATCAAAACAATACGCGTGCAACTCTTTGCGGAGTATTTGTCGTTGGCGGTCGCATCGATTTTAATAAACAGACCACTAAACTTCGGTCGCCATGGCTGGGCTAATGAATTTCTCTGTGGTTACTGTGCTGTGTATAATTTGTTGTGTATATGTAATATTTATGCCATTAAAAACATCCTGTAAAAAACCCAAGTCTCGCAGCTCAGCGTCTTTACCGTAAAAAGTTGTGAGATCCATGTAATACCAAGTCGGTTAATCTATTTAGTCTCTACTTAAAGGACCTTCTGTCTTAAGTTATTACATACGTTTAACAAATAGATCGACTTGGCCATCGCATGATTTGGTTACACAGCACGACGGGCCAGCAACCTAATTCCTCACCAGAGTCCTTCCGAATATGATG
>NWSH02000050.1:11472168-11487105 GCA_002382865.2 Heliothis virescens | reverse complement strand
GGTGTGTTCAGCCTAGGAAACTGAACAACTTTTCTCTTGGAACATATGTAGAATATGTAATGTTAGGAAAGACGTTTTTTTCATAATTCAACATATTTTCCCACGGGTATGTTGTTCAGTTTCATGGGCTAAACACACCCTTACCCACTCTATACCCCCTCCCGTTATGCCTCATATAGTAGGTATCTATCTACACCTATTATTTTCTATTGTACAGTAATTATTCATTAACTGCAAATGTAACCTTGTAATCCTATACATTTATATAGGATTACAAAGTTATTCATGCAGTTAGTGTATTTAGAAAACTGGACCGAAATTGCAAAATGTTTAAGTTTTCCCATAATAAGAACACTAAACTCTATATTTATTCTAAATTTGAAGCTTCTATGTCTGCTAGAAGTGCCTTAGACTTTTGATGATCGGTGAGTCAGTGAGTGACAAAATTCAGAAACTTTAACAAGTTGTTATTCTTAAACTACTGGTTCAAATGGTCTGAAATTATAAATACACCGTATTTATACGATGCCTAATTAGTTACTGAAAATTCAGGCTTCTTGTTTTATCCACAACGAAATTATAGTGGGTCGAAAATAGCCTGAATTGCTTCGAGAAAAGGATGGTACGGCCGTGCCGCTTTTTCTGCTTGACTTGGCGGGGGCACTGCCGTGCCCCCTGATAATTTGATATTTGTTTCGCAGTTTCACTTGTTTTTTTGGGAGAACCATAATCATCATTACGTCAGCCTATTGCAGTCCATTGCTTGGAATCTAAACAGTTTCGGGAACGGAATAAATTATCGTATTAATATATCCTGCGGCAGAAACAGACAGAAAAACTATCTTTGGACAAACAATAACTTTAGCTTTAGCATCCAAGGATCTATTTAAACTATTATCATGATACACATAACACAATCATCCCGGCCAATTCATTAAACACCATAATTATACCTACTCGTCATCATCTTCTTGCCCTGTTCCCAATTTAATTTGGGATCGCCTCAATTATTATATCAACTACAGGTCTACAAAATATCCATCCAGATTTATATAATTTAACAGAAGAATTTTCAGTATCAATCTAATATTCCAGTACTATGTGATTGATGTCTAAGTGATAGTTAAGAAACATAATTCGTGATATCGATCACTGGACGATTCGCGCGAATTGATGAAATCTTCGCATGATAGATTTCAGTTTACGTTGAGCTATGAAAGTGGAGTAATGTTATGGAGAAGTATCTTACAGCCTACTTCATAACTAACATTAAGGTATTACATAATTAACTAAAAAGTGTAGGTTTGAAAGAAAATTTCATGTTTTTTACTTCATCACATACGAACGTTTTAAATCAAGCTTGATATTAATATCTATAGCTTAACCGATACCTATCAGAATAACAACAAAACTATTTTTTATCCATGTGCGAAATGTAAGTACTCTCCAAGCTGAAATTACTAGCAAAAGCTGAAGATATTTATCTTCACTACAAACTATCCTAATAAAGGTCGATGTCTGATAACATAAGTCTTGACAGGTTCTCTCCCCAAAAACAAAAGTCCTATAATCCAAAAAACCTTAATTATAACAATAAGGAAAAATAAGAATCTTTAGAACACAATAAACCACCTCTAAAAATTCGTAGCTCTCAAACACAAACACTGAGCGAACAATGATTCGGTTTTATTAAGGCGACATCTGTTCCCGGCGCTAAACCGTCGCGGAATTAATACGTACCGATTTTATCGTCTGCATCCAACTGTTTACAATGTTCCTGTCTTCAACTTGGAGATATCTTCTAAATGTTATATGACGTCATTACTTTGTGTAATTAGAAGTTTGGCTTTGTTGATACGTTTGAGTTAAATCTACACCTATTTGTTATACTTTGTTTGTTTGAGTTTTTGAACGCGCTAATCTCAGGAACTACTGGTCCAATTGGAAAAAATCTTTCAGTGTTAGATAGCCCATTTATCGAGGAAGGCTATAGGCTTATCCAGTTGCGCGGAGTAGTTTCCACGGGACGCGGATAAAACAGCTGGTGGAAGCTAGTATTAATGAATTGGCATTCATTGAGTTTTAACAGTGGTAATTTTATTTTAGATTTTTTCTATGCCTAAATAAATGATTTCTTAATCTTCAGTAAAAGTAAATATCTATACATATAATAAAATGATAGGAAAGTCAAAACTGTACATTGAATATTTTTAAAAAAGAATACTTGTGGCGTGATCTACAATCGACTCTGAACCCAAAAATATAGTTTTTAGAATTTTTGTCTGTATGTCTGTATGTCTGTATGTTTGGTCTCACTGAACTCAAAAAGTACTGATTGGATTTCAACCAAATTTTGCATGAATATTACCTGGAGGCCTGTTCAACACATAGGCTATATATTATCACGCTATCACCTGTGGGGGGTGAGCAATGAACGATTATTTCTTTAAAACTTTCTACAACCGCGTGTGTAATAACAGCACATACCTAAATGTTGCGTATTAGATGACCAGGCTATCATCAATCTTTAACAATAAATTCACGCTTTTTCTATAAGTAAATTGTGAAGAAAATAAAATTTTGAAATAATGTGTTTAGCCAAGGTTAAGGTAGCTCCATCTATGTTCTATTAAATACAACTAAATTGAGAATAACTCTAAAAATACAAATTCATAAATGAAGTTGTGCATTTTCTGTTGTTAAACATATCAATATTACGGCGTGTAATTTTTTTTATCCCTCTATGCTATTATTTGATGGAAAAAAAAATAGCATATAGTGTTTAATCAAGTTTGAAATAGCTCCATCTAATTGGTTTTCCAGTATTAACATCAAATTGGAGAATATTAGCGGAATAAGTAATTAGCTTTCATAGTCATAGATGGAGTTGTCATTTTTTCATCAACTAAAATCGGGCTGGGGTTTTGTTTTGTCTTCCAGTAAAGTGGTGGCATAAAGTAGGTAACTTGGACTGTGGATACCTGCTTATATTTTTGTTTGTTGTAAAAGATGTAACATTTATGACCGTGAGGCAAGGTTGGCTCCTATACTTTGAAAAAGAGGCTCAGACTCAAAGTGCACACTGGATGGTATGGCGAGCTTTTGCTATTTAATTTTGCTATGTAAAATGATTTGCCGCACTCTTTAAAAATGCACAACTTGCGAGTCGAATATTAGACAAATATACTTTCTATTTCTGAATATCATTTCGAAGCGAAAGAATTCATTTAGAAGACCAAAATAATGCCATCAAACGTGTTTTTTCATTAGCAGCTTCTATCAGGTCAGTACCTTAAGACCAGTCCAACCAATACAAGTGTGTCGCCATTGCTGCCAGAAATCCGTATTTTCATACGTCCAGGAGAGTTTAAGTAGAGTTGCAATTTTGGCTACTATAATGCAGATAGTTAAGGTTACAATCAAAAAATATCTATCATGCCATTGATGCAACTTTCTTACTCAGTGTCTGGTAGAATTAACATCATCTACAAGTCAAACTGACGCTTGAGAACTACATCCATGCCATGTAATGTGTTCCCAAGACTTTGTTACGTGCGATAGTTTGGCCGTGTGGACGTCCTTATTACATTTTTACTAACTCTTAGTGGTCGACATACTCATCCGCTTCTGTAGCTTAATTGGAGGATTAGCCCAACAAGATTTTTTAAGTCAGATATGTTTTAAATGTTCGTGTGAGGCAATTGGCGGCGGTGGCCTCTCGCATACGGCAATCGCTCCTAACCATGGCTTCAAGCCATTTGCACCCCTCCTCGATTGTCAGCCGGCCGTAGGCGTAGGTCTGTGGGTGGTGAGTTTAGGGTGGCTCATCGTCCTTCCGTCTCCTAAGAGATAACAAACCACGACGCACATTATTCCACGAAAATATAACGAGAAAGTTAGCAAACCCCAGACGCACCCACTAAGGCAAAATACTGCGGCATTAAAAGTCTAACACTCCCTCACGCTGCACAGTGGTGGAGGTCAGCTGATGATTTCCCACCGAAGAATAGATATATTTAGTGCCACTGTTGATCTTTTTCTGCACCAAGTCGTACGAAATTATTATTTTTTCATGAGGTTATGTTGGTGCATGATTGTGGACGATGAAAAATCAACCTGGTCCCTCTATACTATTTGAATGTTGACATGCTTCATATTGGCACCGAGTTCTTGCTAACAGCAGCTCTTGCACTAAGCAGAGTGTTATTAAGTGTTCAGTCGATATATACGTATGTAACAGTAGTCGTATGTTCAGAATTATCTGTTTTGGGAGTTTCTTTTCAATTTTGGGAGTAACCAAAGAGAACGATTGCTTTAAAAAGCACTGATTGATCCAAGGTGACCAAGTGTGGCCTTTCGATAGAACTTTCAAAGCAGTTTGGCAGATTAGAAATCCACATCCTACCGATCTTTAGGTTTCCAAGTCATGCAAGAGATAGCATTTACATTGACTTCCACAAGAAAGTTTACAATGTAAAGGTGCGATTTCTTCAGTGTTTGGCTTGACACACATTAGGTACACAACACGATTGTTTCTTCTGATCTATTCGCTCTAGCAAATAGTAATAAATTGAGAACGTTCATTTTGAAGGTATTGGCAAAACTTCAAGCCCTGGGCTCGAACACATTCATGCTAGCAGTAGACTCGCACAGATGCGCATACATTTTTTGTGTTCACGGACTAATGTAAATGTTTCTGTAGAATTCTGCATTAACGTAGCTGTGTAAGTACCTACTTATATTAGAAAATCCATGGCGTACAATGGTGTTTCCCCTGTTGTGAAATTATACACCTCAAGAAAAGCGGCAAGATAGGTGGATGGTAATGTAAGTGCAGCCACTGAGTTCTTGAACTCACATTCAATTTTTCCCAACTATGGTGGTGTTGGCGTCCTTTCGAACCGAATATAATTGAGTACTAATTTATTAACTTCGAGCAATTACCTATTTTATCTTCTCACCTATCTTTACCTGGGCACAACGTTAACCCTTAAGACTGTTTGACAGGCTGTCTGGCCTCTAACTACCTGATACCTTTGCCAGACTCAAAGCTTACAAACCTTGGTCGAACACCCCGTGCGGCTATTAGTAGGTAATCTGCTAGCTCATCAGTTGCTTGCATACCTATGTATTATAGTGTAATGGGAAAGATACCTACACCTATTGCAGGTAATGCGTGGTCTATATCGCCCACGTAGACGAAGTCGCGGGCAACAGCTAGTATACTATACTTTATTAGGAATCCGATTTTATCGTCTGCATCCAATTGCTTACAATGTTCCTGTCTTCAACTTGGAGATATTTTCTAAATGTTATATGATGTCATTACTTTGTGTAATTACAAGTTTGTGTGTTGATGTTTTGAAGTTAAAGGTAAATTAATTGGTTTTAATTTAGTTTTAAGTAATGGTTATTTGATATGTTTTGCTTTTTTTACAAACCTGAATAAATGATTTCTGAATGGTGACTGCTGTCTCGTACGTAATTGAGTATGTTGTCGTCAGTACAAATAAATCTACAAGAGCCCGTTTCACAGGTTGTAAATAAAGTTCTAAATATGACAGATAAAAATGCAGTCAAAATTAAAAAAAAAAACTAGTTATGTCATTATCTGTCAGATAACTATCTAGAACTTTATCTGGAAATGGTAAAGCGGGCCCTCAACATCTCTCAGCAAATTCTTAAAACTGTCATTCAAAAATCTAAAAAACAGTGTCCTTCAAAAAGATTTTATTCCACTAACCCATAAATTGGTTCAAAGTTCAGTCACAGTCACGTCTCTCCAAAGTAATTCCGCGAACAGTTTGTACAATGCGTTGCTCCGTCTATCGAGTTTCCACCTCATAAACGCCCAGCGGGACGCATTGATTGCTGCCTCAGATTTTGTTCAATTTGCATTTTATAATTAAAGAATTAGATGTCGGTTGTAAGGGTGGGTCTCACTGGGAAATGAGCGAGGTCCAACACTTTTACTTTTAGAGCACGGAATTTTAGTTACGAAGAATACATTATTTTTAAAAATGTACAGTTTTTAATTTAATGTTTAAAACTGTAAAAAATATGTTCAAAAATAAGTAAGTGGAATAAAATATACTATTGTTTTATTGAGGGCGTTGTTTTCTTATGTGCAAATGGATACATTAAGAAACTAAGACATAAAAGGTTAACATCATGCTTATGTACAGACAACAGCAGGTCAACGTATACGAATCTGTCAAATTTTACCAATCAAACATTAACCTACCTCCATTCTGATAAGGTTGAAAATCGATTGAAGACATTTGACAGATTGTGGTAACTTGATGTACTGTTGTCTCTACAATGCACATTGATGAAAGTTACACCTTAACTGAAAGTGTTAGATATGTTATCTTATTCAACTTCAATGTAGCCTAAATTAGGACATACACTATTTTCATTTTTCTGCTGAAATTCCCACACAAACCGTAACCTCTACCAAACTCCACGTAAAAGTCACAGACTGATAATATCTCTAGTAAATACAGCCTACAAACTGTACCCAGCTTAGCTCATTCCTCGCTCATCTATCCTCAAGACCTGTCGTTCTGTCGTGGGCCGAACACAGTTTATTTGTACCGTCGCGTCGACTTTTACATTTTAATGGCACGTTTTCGACGACGCCTGAGTTTAGTGCCCAGTGATGATTTGGCGGCTGAGATATAGGGCCTACGCAGTACAGCCTTTTAGTTTAACTTTAAATTAACTTACTTTAGGGTTTGCTCTGTATAAATTCGTTATGAAGACCTGAATTTTGACATCGTCTACCTATGAAAATGGGGTAACTGTCGCCAAAATTTGATGAATCGTAATCTAGATTTTTTTATGTTCCGTTTAAGTATTTTGCGAATTTTGATGCTGAAGTTATGCTAGTTTTAAAGACTATGTTGATTGAATAAGGTTGTATGAAAAATGGTTAGCTCAAACATTGACATAAAAATATAACTCTAAAAATCTTTGTTACATTTCAGAGTCGATTCTACATAATACTGTAAGAAAAATATTATTTGTTAAATGTTAAATGTCAAACTGGCCATTTCATATATCAGCATGTAATATTTAAAACAAAATGCATATGAATAGCAGCGGGCCCCGAGGGGCGCGTTCCCTCCGCCTAGTATTAAGATATAGCGATCCTCTCTTAATATTTTATCTTACTGTTCATACCTACGTTTGTCGTGATAAATTCTCTGAAACTGCATTATGTAATAAGGGTAGATTTATTTTGTAGCTTAACTTAGGTATAAAGACTAATGTGTAGATTATACTTACATGTCACCTACATTAGTCTACAGCATTTTTTCTACAAGGTGACATATATAATTTCTCGTAGATTATTTGATTCTAAATCGAAGTCCAGAACATAAATTTGCACCTCGGGATATGGAGATATACCATTCTTATAGTGCTATGAATGCGATATTTAATTGTATTTTTTTAAGGACAGCAATTTTTTCTGGAAATTTCTAACTTCAACATCATATAGTATCTACTATTCTTCCTGATGTTAACTCATTTTAATTTGTAACGCTACAAGTTTTCATTGACGTACTATATGTTTTCAGCTACCGTAGTTCGATGTCCCCTATATTCAATTCGACCTATTAGTATGAAACTAAACTATCATTATGAAACTGGTAGATAGCTATCTTGCTTTAGTATAAATAGAACCCGCTTACAACACATACTTTTCAAAAGAACAAATCACTGCTAAAAATAATTTCATAAAGGTAAACAAATAACATATCTAAATACAAAAAGTATACGTAAACGGAAAACGCAACATCTTTCAATTCCGCACAAAATTATAGTTTCGGAAATTGCAACAATAAAGAAAAAAATAATAACGCAGGATGTGATCGGGCTTCCGTTCCCAAAATACTTTGGACATGGAGTAGGAAATAAATGGAGTATTCGCATACATTATACAAAACGTTGAAGGTTAAGGTTTAATGTGTGACTTAAAACATATCTATAAATAATTCTAGAACTCGTGCAATATATCATTGTAAAAGTCTATGCAGTTAATTAAATTAATTGGATCAAAACATGAGTTATTTCAAACCTTCAATATAATCAAAGTTGCTATTTTCCATAGGCAGCGATAATTGCGTACCTTTTCTTGCTGATCTTGCCCCATTACAAAAAAAAAAACAGGGAAAATGCTATTCCTCTAGCTAATTTGTTTCCAACTACAAGAAATATAAAAATATTACTATCACAACAAGAAAAGCGACTAAACACTAAGGAAAGCGACTGAGGAAAAATTCAAGAGTACCTCGATGAGCGAGTACTCTTTTCACTATCTAATCCATTGTAAAAACTCTCGACTACGTAAAACCAAACGTACAGACAAGCAGACAAAACATTCGTATTGTTTTTCACTTTTTTTCTCATCTACCCTCATTCTTGCGTTATTTCCCCAAAGACTTACTCAAACAAATAATGACCTATTCTGTATGGAGGAAAAAAGTGGCTTCGAAATGGCAAATTATTGGAGGATTGTACTTGTCTACTTACAAATAGATCTGTTTATTATTTTGATATACTGTATTGGTCTAATTATGTAACTGTCAATATGTCTATTACTTAAATGCGATCATATTTTATTTGTTTTTGGAAGAAATCAGCGGCGCAATTACTATTGTGTTTTGCCATTTGCTCTCATGGTCACCATTTCTGACCGGATTGCCGTGTTTCACTGGTTAATGCTGCATACTTTCTGACGTGTGTAACTGAAACTTTCAACTAAGCAATGTTTACTTGGTAACTATTAAATTAAAGAGTGTAGTGTATCTTATAGCCTACTATTCTTTTAACTCCAATTTTCATAATATTTATACGCCTATGTACTTATTTTCATAAAAAAAATCATAGATAGAGATAATAAGAATAAGAATAAGAATAAGAATAATTTATTAATCCACTTGTTACAGAATTTCACATTAAGCCTTATAATAATAATTACTTATAACTAAGGTACAGTGTTGTAACATAGTAAGGTTGATCATTAGCAGTTCAGTGGTCCCCAAACTAGGCTACGCCTGTATCTTGGGGGCCTGAGTTGCGGTAGTATGTAAATTATAGCATATCCTCTTTGGTTTTGAGTGGATTTGATGGACATTTGGTGTTTTTAGTAATTTAGGAAAAAAAACAATAAAATAAAACTTACAGCTAATTTTTAATAGTAAACAATAGTAATTGGGACTGTGTCTGTGGTGTGCGTGTGCGTAAGTGCTTGTATGCGTGAGTGTGTTTTTGTATGTGTGTGTGTGTGTGTGTTTGTGTATGTGTGTGTGCACGTGGGTGTTAAATGAGTTAGAGTTACCTTTCAGCTAAGAAAGTCCTCAATCTCATTATATGATAACGTGAGCAGTAGATTCTGGGTAACTTTTTTACACGACTGCAAGCTTAGGTCTTTTATTTCACATTGTTTGCTGATTTTGTTGTAGATATGGATGTGCGAGTAGAAGGGACAGCGTCTAGCCAAGAGGCTGGTAACATAGGGAGGAGGGACATACAGTACACGTTTTGTGAGGAGGGTTTGGTAATCAGGTCTATTGCGTATTGCTTTGTGTGCACGTAGTGTGGCGCTGAGTATGTATAAACTTCGTACACGAAGTACCGGAAAGTCATGATACAGAATGTCTGTTGGGTATCTGTATGGTTTTTTGAGAATGACTTTGATTACAGCTCTTTGCGCTCTTTCTATAATAATAAACGAGCTTTTCCCTGCTCCACCCCAGATGGATATTGCATATTGTAGGACTGATTGGCAAAGACTCAGGTATACAGTTCGTAGTATTGCGATAGGACTGCAGTCACGAATTCTCTTTACGATGTATATAAGTTTTCTAATGCGACCCGAAAGCATGTTAATATGTGCCTTAAAAGATAAATTTTCATCTATGGTGATGCCCAAGTATCTAAGTGTCGAGCTTCGGTCTAGTATTGAACAGTTGCAATCTAGAGGCGGAAAATTGTTACAGGTGTGGAATTTAAGTTTTAAGTTTTGTGGAGGACCGGCAGCTGATGTTTTCGAGAAGGCTACATATTTGGTCTTTTTTACATTAAGAGTGAGAAGGTTTCTGTCTAGAATATCAGCTACAGTAGTAAGGCTTTTCTCGGCAAGTTGATACACTTTGTCCCAAGTTTTGTCGTGGAATACTATAGCTGTATCATCTGCATATGAAATAATTTCAGCATTAGGTATCGGGGCATTAAGTACGTCATTCATATAAAAGGCGAATAGGGTCGGGCCAAGAGTACTTCCCTGAGGAACGCCAAAACTGATTGGCAATAAGTCACTGCTTTCATCTCCCACCTTGACCAGTTGCTGACGATTTGACAGATAACTAGTGAACCAGTTCAAAGCAGTGCCGCGTATTCCTATACCCGCTAGTTTAGAAAGAAGAAGGTTTATAGATATGGTATCAAAAGCCTTAGCTAGGTCAAGGAAAACTCCTATGACATGCTCTCCTTTTTCAATGTAATTGGCTATTGAATTGGTCAGTAGAGTTGTAGCGTCTTCTGTGGATTTACCTCTTCTGAAGCCAAACTGCTTGTTCGATATTAAATTATGTTTTTCTAAAAAGTTAACTAAGCGGCTGTTGACCACTTTTTCTAATAGTTTGGATAGAATGGATAAGAGGGCTATTGGACGATAGTTTTCAGGTAATTCTTTAGAACCACTTTTGTGTATTGGCCTGACACAGGCTATCTTCCAGCGATCTGGAAAAATACCATTTTCTAAACTCAAGTTAAAAAGATGTACGAGTGGTCTTAATAATATATTTTTCAGTTTTATTATCAGTCGCACACTGATCCCGTCTAGACCAGGAGCACTGTCTTTTTTAAGTTGGTGTATAAAATTATCTATCTCTGTTTCGTCAGTTGGCTGAAAGAAGAAGGAGTGTAAGGGAGTTTCCGCAGGCGTGTAATTATTGGCTAGTGATGTTTGAGTCTTAGAAAGTCGTGCTAGTATTATGTCTGATAGATTTTTGCCTAGTGATGTAAAGTATTCATTACATTTATTTAGTGAATTAACCGGGTCCTGTTTATTTACAAGCAACAGTGATGAGTCATCTTTTCGGACATTATGGAAGTATAGAGATTTTAAAGTATTCCAAAGTTTTTTTGGATCTTTACTGTTTTCATTTATTTGTTCTGAGTTATATTTTGTTCTGAGATTGTATAAAAGATCGTTACAGTAATTTCTGTATCTTTTATAGACAAGCTGTTTCATTTCGTCATTTGGATGGATTCGTGAGTCTAGGTGGAGTTTGTCGCGATGTTGCACACACCTTAAATATAATTTTAATTTATTTATTTCAAGTAGGTAATACAAACCCATTTTGTTAGTAACAATTTGGCTTAATAACTATGTTAGTATTATATTTAAAAGGAACATAATATATATTTATTTATTATCTTGCAAATCCAGCTGAGATTTTGCAACAACGATTTACAATTGCGCAGTCCCATCGACCGGAAATCATTTTTAGGATGCTGTTAGAGCTGCCCCGCACCCGGCGCACCAGGGATGCGCACCTTTTACGCATAATAGTATAGAAGCAATCCACGCGGGCTTCTGCAAACATCCCTGAAGCACTACAGAAACGCGGCAACCCCATCAGCACCCTAAACGCATTGTTATATTGGACTCGGAGGGCGCTGTATGCTTTTAGTGTAAAATGAGTCCACAGGCTGCACGCATAGAACGAGGTACAAAAAGCACGAAATAATGTAACTTTGACTTCCCTCGAACAGCGTGCAAACCTGCGAGCCACCATGTTAGCACGTACAGACATCGCCCTCCGCTCCCGTTCTATGTCATTATCATCTTTGAGGTCAGCAGTCAGAATGTGCCCTAGATATTTAAATTGATTTACCCTCTTTAGAGGAACCTGATTTAATTTAATGGTAGGCATCTCACTAGGCACAGTACTACCGCCGGCCTCAAAGACCATAACCTCACTCTTTTTCGCATTGTACATAAGCCCATGCCTCAATGCGTACCTCTCACAAATTTTTAACAGCTTGCTGAGGCCACAGGGCGATGCACTCAGCAGCACCATGTCATCCGCATAGCTTATATTATTTAGGCATACTCCGTCTATATAGCAGCCTATCCTGGTGCTGCTGAGCTCATCAATCAGCTGATTCATGTATAGGTTGAAGAGCGTGGGTGATGTCAATCCTCCTTGTCTCACTCCGCACTCCAACCCATACGCATCAGATCTGACCCCTGCCCATCTCACACTGTTGACCTGGCCCCTATACCAAAACTTGATGATATTTATTATTTCTTTTGGAAGCTTAGCATCCTCTAGTTTTTTCCAAAGTAATTCGTATGAAACCAGGTCAAAAGCTTTCGAGAGGTCGAGAAATGCAGCATATACAGGCGTTTTCCTATCAGTATAATATTTGACAGTTTGCTTAAGACACAAAATAGCGGTACCTTAGAAGACCTGGAGTCATCCATGGTTTAATAGTGAATTTATTTCGGCTGACCTTAACTTTACGTGTGTTTTTTGCGATTGAGTCTGAAAGTGTGTCTAATAGTAAGTTTACAGCAGTGTTTGTACAATTTGAATTGAGAATGTTTGTCCAGTCAGTATTTTTCAGGTCTGCCGCTACAGCGTCATCATCAGTTTTCAGTCTCCATCGGCATTTGGAGTATCCTTTGTGACTAGGTCCTAGTGATATGGAAGCCATGACAATGTCATGATCTGTTATTGAGCATTTGCCTATGATACCTATTGACTCATGTCTAGACTTTATGAAAATGTGGTCAAGACATGTATGCTCACGAGTGGGCTCTGTGATCGCTGGTAGGAGACCATGTGTAGCCAGTAGACTTAGATACTCATTGTTCTTGTGATTTGTCGTGTTGCAAATATCGATGTTAAGATCACCGGCTACTATTATTGTTGGAATACTTTTAATTTCGCTAAGAGTTGTGTCCAAGGATGTTATGAAGTTGTCTAAATTGGCGTGTGACGGTGAACGGTAAATTCCTAAAAGAGCAATTTTTTTATCGACAGTTATGAGAATGTTGTCCGCATCTGTGACTTTTGATTCTAGTACAGTAATGTTGAGTATAGACTTGGTGTATATAACAACCCCACCATTTTTGTTAAATTGCTTGTTAGTCCGAAATACTGTGTATCCTGGTATTGGTTCTAGAATTGTTCCTTCGTTTAACCAGCATTCAGTTAGGATAATGACGTCAAAATCACTGTCAAGTCGTTTCATAGCCATGTAAAAGTTATCAAAGTTACGTTGATAGCTCCTGATGTTAACGTTGAACACATTAAAATTTTTTTGAGCGTTTGGTATCAGTTCCCTACAATCTTCCAAGTTTTTACATGTGTGACACTTTATAATCACGTTTTTATCGACATCTTTCAGTAAATCAAGTGAAGCCATGAGTAAAATTTAAAAATAATTTAATAATATTTTTTTCTTTTGTAATGTAAAATGTCACAATATCATAGGACTCGGTGATAAGATGTAGGAAACATTGGGTGCTCGGGGTGTTCAATAATAATAATAGATGCTTGTCATTTTCATTTGTATAAGTAGGCGGAGTTTTCGTTGGCTGTTGTGTTTGTGTGTTAAATGTAGTGTATGCGTATTTGTAGAAGTATGTGTAATGTAGTATAGTTATTGTAGATAGTGCTTGGGTAAGTGTGTTTTTTTGTGTGTGTGTTGAGTAATGTGTTGTGAGTATTATTAAAAATAAGTAACTGTTATTAAAATAGCTTTTTAGATGTACACAGAGATAACACACGTAAGTTTTGAAATTATAAAAAAATGGTATTATAAAAAGTAGGTAAAAGTTATTTATGAAGTATTTTGAACATACATAGCAGTGTGTTATTATCACATTCTGCAAAATTAGTGATTTTGGTGTAGGAACATGGTACCAAAAGACAATGCAATATTTAAAACACAATAAATTACATTGTATTATTTTGAAATAAAATAGTATTAATTGAGGAAAGTAGTTCCTGCTTAAAGTATAACTAGCTACTCGTAGCAGCCCGATAAAATTTGAGCAAATAATATGACTGAAATAATGTTTGAGAGAATTAAAGTAAAAATGTAAAATAATAAGAAAAGGTTTGTACTGTTTAACGTCCGCGTGTAGCGCCTCGCTGTAGTTACTGTGCAGGAACAGTGTCAGTCGAGGCAGGCTGAGCGCGTACAATGCGGCGCTCCAGGTCTTCCATATTTTGGATGTGAATAGCCGGGTTACCTTCTTGCTTACGTATGAGGATGGCGCCATCTCTGACCCAGCAGTATTTGTAACCATATTCTTTTGTTGCATTTCTAGCAGCACGAAATAACTGCCTATTCGCAGGCGTGAGGCGCTCATTTACGTAAATATTTCTCAAGTCAGCCTGAGTAAAATTTAAAATAATTTAATAATATTTTTTTCTTAATGTAATGTAAAATGTCACAATATCATAGGACTCGGTGATAAGATGTAGGAAACATTGGGTCTCGGGGTGTTCAATAATAATAATAGATGCTTGTCATTTTCATTTGTATAAGTAGGCGGAGTTTCGTTGGCTGTTTGTTTGTGTGTTAAATGTAGTGTATGCGTATTTGTAGAAGTATGTGTAATGTAGTATATTTATTGTAGATAGTGCTTGGGTAAGTGTGTTTTTTTGTGTGTGTGTTGAGTAATGTGTTGTGAGTATTATTAAAAATAAGTAACTGTTATTAAAATAGCGTTTTTAGATGTACACAGAAATAACACACGTAAGTTTTGAAATTATAAAAAAAATGGTATTATAAAAGTAGGTAAAAGTTATTTATGAAGTATTTTGAACATACATAGCAGTGTGTTATTATCCATTCTGCAAAATTAGTGATTTTGGTGTAGGAACATGGTACCAAAAGACAATG
>NWSH02000050.1:11460153-11472143 GCA_002382865.2 Heliothis virescens | reverse complement strand
ATTGGGCGGCTACCTCAATGTCTGTGGAGGTGAGTGACCTCCTGTTTTCGCAGCTTTTAAGGAATTCATCACGCTTGTAAGGCGTACGAAACGCACAGCCAGGTTCTCGGGTTTGGGGTGTCAGCTGTGGCGGCTTCTTCTGGCGGCGAGGTCCCACGCGAGTCACGAAGTCGACGTCTTGTTCTCTATTGTTACGCCGATTTTGAAGGCCATCACTTGTACGATGTGCAGTGGGTTTTCGTTTTGTGCTCATCACGCCACTAATCTCGAGTTCGTTTTTTAGAGAGAATTGAGCTTGGGTGTTCAGCTGTTCCCGGAGGTGAACTATGGTGTTTGTTCAGTGTGATGATCTTTCTCGCGTTTTTCTAATGTTTTGATTCGAGTATCATACTCCTCAAGCGGCGAATAGCATTGCGTTAGATGTTCATTTCAGGTAATTAATGTGGGTCTTTAAGTCTCCGACATCACCTCGAAGTGTTTTATTTCAGAGCTAAGTGACCGCAGTATCTCCGAGTCGGAGCAGCTTCTGTTGGAGGGCAGACTTTGTGGCGAAGTGGTGTTATGGTCTGGTTTGTCTTGACGAGGTTGCGTTATTAATCGGCTACGCCGGTGGGTGTTTCTCGCAGGAGTGGTCAATTTTTTGTTGCATAAGCTATGACAAGTTGGACAGGTCCACTTCATTTTTGTTTCACTAGCCCAATTTTCGTTTGGTTGCCGGCATTAGCACAAGCAACGTGAAACAGAAGCTCACATTTTCGAGCATTTTACTTTGATGACCTAGTGGTTTCCTGACACGAGGGCGCAGTTATTTTGCCATGTTTGGGTTAATATTTCGCTCTTAGGAATCAAAAAAATGTAAACAAACAGAGTTTGGCGCGTGAATTCCTAGAATTCGACCGGCAGTGTCCTTGAATGCCGTTCGTGTACTTCGCGCTAAGTGGAAAGAGATGAATTATTTTGATTCGCGTAGCCCTTCTCGTTTACTCGAGGTGAGGAGGAGCCTACCTTCAGCGCACTCGGTGCTCCGCGATTTGTTTTTGCAATATTTTTTCGTAGATTTGGCTATTTGAATCACTTGCAACTTTGAAGCTATAACTGTCCAGTAAGAGTCAAAATTAGGTAGCACTTCTTTTAAATTTGAGGGAAAAAAATATTAAAACCAAAAACCGTCCCTCTTCACCAAGCTTTCGCGCAACCCGAACATGCAGCAGATACTAAATCCAACTAAAAAAATCATATGCGTACACCCCACACACCTATATGGAGTGCCCGAGAAAGAAGAGGTCCACCCAATTGCACCCATAGATCATGACTTGCATTGGGGTGTGATAAGGGTTGCAAATCTTATACTACTAACCCCTGTGAACATTCCGCAATTTCTTGAATATAGGGGTACTTTCGGTCCCTAGAGCGTTAAAATTCGACGGGGGTACTAGAGCACCATGTTTATAATAAGCAGTTAAGTGCATTATGTCTGTGAGATGTTGATAAAAAGATATGCGGTAAATTGTAATTAAATATCGAAAAGATTTACTCTCTGCGAAATGCTATTCATTGAGCCAAATTTTATTAATTATTCGATTAGTAGGTCGATTCATTTTATTCTGATATTGAGGAGTGGACTCCCGTTATTTTCAGTGGTAAATAATATGTATCTTCAAAAAAAAGAAATACGGATCATGTGCCAACATCATTCAAAACTCACGCCAACTAAAAAAATATTCTAGCATCAAGATTTTCAATTCAACATTTCTATAATCCAGAACAGAGAAAAGTTGGTCGGGATAGGGAAGAGTAGAGGAGGCACGTTTCAAAAAGTCTAATAAATGCACTCTCAAAGCGATCGCAGAGTAAAAAACACTCCACCTTCATAACTTAAAGGTATAATCTTTCCAAATCCACGCATTAAAAGTCTCTATTAGCTCAACTTCCGAAATCAAGCCAAACGACTCGTTTGTCGCACAAGATAAAAACTTTTTCGCAAAATACAAACGTCAAACACGCGGCCGTAAGACTCTTCTCTTCCGCACAGATGTTCATTCATTACAAAGAACAACAACTTCAGTTGGCGAGCGAGTTCGTTTGGACCGACATGTGGTTTCTAAACTTCTTTAAACGGTTCAAGCCGTTTTTGCATAGCCTGCATACCTTATTCGCACTCCAAAACATCTCTTATCACAAACACGTAAGGTTTGAAATCGCTCATTTGATCCACATGTGTTGCAAAAGTTTGTCAGCAGGTAAGATTGCTCTGAGAGAAGAGTTGTTGCACCACGCATGCGCAGTCTCTCACTGCGCCCGGTCTTCCCACGTTTGTGTTGGACCAGTTGTGACAGTCGATAGCTGACTGCCAAGGGAGCAGCCGCGGCGCGACCTTCCCAAAATTTACGTCTTACGTATCGTGTTTAATTTTCAGAGTGACGTAATTTTTTCTTTAGTGTAAATAATAGATTAGAATAAATGTTGTTATTAACGTGCCATTTGTTTAGCTATTAAGGATTTGAATTAGGTAAGTGGATTTAATAAATAGGGATGAGAGGAAAAGCTGTGTGAATGAGGAAAATTTTTGTCTATAATTAGTTAAAGGGCCTTTACAGATTCGTTCTTTAGAGGCGGAAAATTTCTTTGGTGCGTTGTTTTATTATCTTTTGCTGTGATTTGGTTTCTATAAAAAAGATTTCTGTAAACTTTTCTATTCCTTATTGTCGTAAACAAGATTAAAAGTACTGCCTCGGTTCAACAGTTTCCAATAAATTACGCAAAAAACACTTGCAAAAATTTCTATTGATTTGTCGGAATTCTGGAAACATACATTTAGTTAAGGAAAACTTAATATTTATGTGAAGCATAATAAGCTGGAAAGTCAGCTTAACTAATCATTTACATATAGGAAAATATTGAACCACCACGTTTGTTATCATGAAAGCTGAAATTATAAGATTAGTGTACGTTCTACTGAAAGTCTTATGTTAAAAACATGTTGTCGATTTATAGATTCGTAAATAATATCATTTGAATGAATTATTATAAACCTTTTCCATTAGACCACTATCAGATTTCGATTTCCAAAAATATAGTTTTCCAAACGGTTTTCAAACCGTCTGTAGCCTCGAAACTGTAATCGCAAGTCAGTTATAGTCGCATTACAGTGGACAAAATTAACACAGATGTATTTTTGTATTATTAACTTAGCCGTTTACCCGCGGTTTCACTCGCATCCCGTGGGAATTACTGCCCGTACCCGGTTTAAATATAGCCTGTGTCACTCGGGATAATGTAGCTTTCGATTGGTGAAGAATTTTAAAATCGGTCCATTAGTTTTTGAGCCTATTCATTACAACCAAACAAACAACAAAGTTTTCCTCGTTATAATATTAGTATAGTTTATGAATCAAACTGAAAATACGCAAGAGAAAATGTTAAAAAAGAGTTGTACCGGTATAGGGTATGAACTTTTGTTTACATTCCGATCCCCCCCCCCCCCCCCCCCCCCCCCCCCCTTACTTGTGTGAAACCAAGACTGTGTATAAAATATACGTTGTACGCAAATTAGTATTATGGTGGGTATACGAGTTGTGATAGCAAAAAGCAACTAGTGTTGAAACTAGCTTTTCTTACTTAGTCCTGGGAGGAAGCAACATCACGCAACGGTTAAAAAATAGCCTATTTCCTTTTCGGGTTCAAGACTATTGCTGTACCAAATTAATATTAAATCAGTTCAGTAGATCTCTCTCTTTCAATATTTAAAACACAATAAATTACATTGTATTATTT
The DNA here is from genome assembly GCA_002382865.2 of Heliothis virescens. Lineage (NCBI taxonomy): Eukaryota > Metazoa > Arthropoda > Insecta > Lepidoptera > Noctuidae > Heliothis > Heliothis virescens. The sequence continues at coordinate 11,468,369 of NWSH02000050.1, read as the reverse complement.
TGAAATAAAATAGTATTAATTGAGGAAAGTAGTTCCTGCTTAAAGTATAACTAGCTACTCGTAGCAGCCCGATAAAATTTGAGCAAATAATATGACTGAAATAATGTTTGAGAGAATTAAAGTAAAAATGTAAAATAATAAGAAAAGGTTTGTACTGTTTAACGTCCGCGTGTAGCGCCTCGCTGTAGTTACTGTGCAGGAACAGTGTCAGTCGAGGCAGGCTGAGCGCGTACAATGCGGCGCTCCAGGTCTTCCATATTTTGGATGTGAATAGCCGGGTTACCTTCTTGCTTACGTATGAGGATGGCGCCATCTCTGACCCAGCAGTATTTGTAACCATATTCTTTTGTTGCATTTCTAGCAGCACGAAATAACTGCCTATTCGCAGGCGTGAGGCGCTCATTTACGTAAATATTTCTCATTGGGCCGGCTACCTCAATGTCTGTGGAGGTGAGTGACCTCCTGGTTTTCGCAGCTTTAAGGAATTCATCACGCTTGTAACGGCGTACGAAACGCACAGCCAGGTTCCGGGTTGGGGTGTCAGCTGTGGCGGCTGTCTTCTGGCGGCGAGGTCCCACGCGAGTCACGAAGTCGACGTCTTGTTCCTCTATTGTTACGCCGATTTTGAAGGCCATCACTTGTACGATGTGCAGTGGGTTTTCGTTTTTGTGCTCATCAACGCCACTAATCTCGAGTTCGTTTTTTAGAGAGAATTGAGCTTGGGTGTTCAGCTGTTCCCGGAGGTGAACTATGGTGTTGTTCAGTGTGATGATCTCTTCCTCGCGTTTTTCTAATGTTTTGATTCGAGTATCATACTCCTCAAGGCGCGAATAGCATTGCGTTAGATGTTCATTCAGGTAATTAATGTGGGTCTTTAAGTCTCCGACATCACCTCGAAGTAGTTTTATTTCAGAGCTAAGTGACCGCAGTATCTCCGAGTCGGAGCAGCTCTTGTTGGAGGGCAGACTTTGTGGCGAAGTGGTGTTATGGTCTGGTTTGTTTGACGAGGTTGCGTTATTAATCGGCTCGCCGGTGGGTGTTCTCGCAGGAGTGGTCAAGTTTTTTGTTGCCATAAGCTGACAAGTTGGACAGGTCCACTTCATTTTTGTTTCACTAGCCAATTTCGTTTGGTTGCCGGCATTAGCACAAGCAACGTGAAACAGAAGCTCACATTTCGAGCATTTTACGTTTGATGACCTTAGTGGTTTCTGACACGAGGCGCAGTTATTTGCCATGTTTAGGTTAATATTTCGCTCTTAGGAATCAAAAAAATGTAAACAAACAGAGTTTGGCGCGTGAATTCCTAGAATTCGACGCGCAGGTGTCCTTGAATGCCGTGTCGTGTACTTCGCGCTAAGTGCGAAAGAGATGAATTATTTTGATTCGCGTAGCCCTTCTCGTTTACTCGAGGTGAGGAGGAGCCTACCTCAGCGCACTCGGTGCTCCGCGATTTGTTTTGCAATATTTTTTCGTAGATTTGGCTATTTTGAATCACTGCACTTTGAAGCTAATAACTGTCCAGTAAGAGTCAAAATTAGGTAGCACTTTCTTTTAAATTTGAGGGAAAAAAATAATTAACCAAAAACACGTCCACTCTTCACCAAGCTTTCGCGCAACCCCGCGATACATGAGCAGATACTAAATCCAATAAAAAAATCATATCGTCACCCCACACACCTAATGAGGTGCCGAGAAAAGAGGTCCACAATGCACCCCATAGATCATGACTTGCATTAGGGGTGTGATATAGGGGTGCGAAATCTATACTACTTAACCCCTGTGACATTCCGCAATTTTGAATATAGGGGGTCTTTCGGATCCCCTAGAGCGTTAAATTCGACGGGGTGTACTAGGGCACCATGTTTATAAAAGCAGTTAAGTGCATTATGTCTGTGAGGGTGATAAAAGAATGCGTAATGTAATTAAATATCGAAAAGATTTATCGCGAATTTATTCATTGCGACGCAAATTTTATGAAATTTAATTATTCATAGTAGAGGTCGATTCATTATTCTGATATTGAGGAGTGACCTCCCGTTTATTTGCAGTGGTAAATAATATGTATCTTCAAAAAAAAGAAATACGATCATGTGCCAACATATCAAAACTCACGCCAACTAAAAAAATATTCTAGCATCAAGATTTTCAATTCAACATTTCTATAATCCAGAACAGAAGGAAATAAAGTTGGGCGTTCAAAAAGTCATAAGTAATTCACTCTCAAGCGATCGCAGGTAAAACAACACTCCACCTTCATAACTTAAAGGTATAATCTTCCCAAATCCACTGCATAAATCTCTATTAGCATCAACATTCCGAAATCAAAGCCAAACGACTCGTTTGTCGCACAAGATAAAAACTTTTTCGCAAAATACAAACTCAAACACGGCGCCGTAAGACATCATTCTCTCCGCACAGATTTCATTCATTACAAGGAACAACAACTTCAGTGGGAGCGAGTTCGTTTGGACCGACATGTGGTTCTAAACTTTCTTTAAACGGTTCACGCCGTTTGCATACCTGCATACTTTATTCATGCACCACAAAACATCTCTATCACAAACACGTAAGGTTTGAAATCGCTTGATCCACATGTGTGCAAAGTTTGTCAGCAGTAAGATGCTCTGAGAGAAGAGTTAGTTGCACCACGCATGCGCAGTCCTCACTGCAGCCCGGTCTTCCACGTTGTGTTGACCAGTTGTGACAGTCGATAGCTGACTGCCAAGGGGAGCGGCCGCGCGCGACCTTCCCAAAAATACGTCTTACGTATCGTGTTTAATTTTCAGAGTGTACGTAATTTTTTCTTTAAGTGTAAATAATTAGATTAGAATAAATGTGTTTTAACGTGCCATGTTTAGCTATTAAAGGATTTGAATAGGTAAGTGGGATTTAATAAATAGGGATGAGAGGGAAAAGCTGTGTGAATGAGGAAAATTTTGTATAATTAGTTAAAGGGCCTTTACAGATTTCGTTCTTTAGAGGCGGAAAATTTTCTTTGGTGCGTTGTTTTATTATCTTTTGCTGTGATTTGGTTTCTATAAAAAGATTTCTGTAAATCTTTTCTATCCTTATTGTAAACAGATTAAAAGTACTGCCTCGGTTCAACAGTTTCAATATTCACGCAAAAAACACTTGCAAAATTCTATGTGATTTGTTCGGAATTCTGGAAACATACATTTAGTTAAAGGAAAACTAATATTTTATGTGAAGCATAATAAGCTGGAAAGTCAGCTTAACTATCATTAATATAAGGAAATATTGAACCACCACGTTTGTTATCATGAAAGCTGAAATTATAAGATTAGTGTACGTTCTAACTGAAAGTCTTATGTTAAAAACAGTTGTCGATTTATAGATTCGTAAATAATATCATTGATTGAATTATTATAAACCTTTTCCATTAGACACTATCAGATTTCCGATTTCCAAAAATATTAGTTTTCAAACGGTTTCAAACCGTCTGTAGCCTCGAAACTGTAATCGCAAGTCATATAGTCGATTACAGTTTGGACAAAATAACACAGATGTATTTTTGTATATTATACTAGCCGTTTACCCGCGGTTTCACTCGCATCCCGTGGGAATTACTGCCCGTACCCGGTTAAAATATAGCCTGTGTCACTCGTGGATAATGTAGCTTTCGATTGGTGAAAGAATTTTTAAAATCGGTCCATTAGTTTTTGAGCCTATTCATTACAACCAAACAAACAAACAAAGTTTTCCTCTTTATAATATTAGTATAGATTTGGAATCAACTGAAAATACGCAAGAGAAAAATGTTAAAAAGAGTTGTACCCGGTATAGGGTATGAATTTTGTTTACATTCCATACTTGTGTGAAACCAAGACTGTGTATAAAATATACGTTGTACGCAAATTATATTTATGTGGGTATACGAGTTTATAGCAAAAAGCAACTTTAGTTGTTGCAAACTAGCTTTTCCTTTACTTACGTCCTGGGAGAACAACATCACGCAACCGGTTAAAAAATAGCCTATTTCCTTTCTCGGGTTCAAGACTATTTGTGTACCAAATTACATTTAAATCAGTTCAGTAGTTTTAGCATGAAAGCACGATAGACAGACACAGACATTAATATATTTAATTGTTGTTGTTAAAATATGAAATTCGTGTGTCATCAAAATAACTTTGCAAAGTTACCAACATAATATTTAGTTAAAATAAGTTTTGCTATTATAACTTTTTTGAGAGACATGTTTACGACTACATTTTGTCATTGCTTTAAACTTTGAAATAAAAAGTTTTTAGATTTCGAAATAAGTTTTATATTTTTTAAATATGGTGAACTAATTAAATTAACCACTGTTATTTTTACTTTAGAATACCCAAATTATTCGAAGCTTTTATATGTATACTAGTGAACATTTACATTCCTATTAATTATTTCCAATTAATAATAGTTTAGAGAAAGTACTTTTTTACAAAAAAACAAAACCGACTTCACAAAAAAACACTGAAAGGGATAAAATAAAACTTTTCACATGGCTCTAGAAGTCGGTGTCTGCAGACTGTGTTTATTTTGTCACCGACTTCTAGAGCCATGTGAAAAGTTTTATTTTATCCCTTTCAGTGTCTTTAGTGAAGTCGGTTTTATTTTTTTTGTAAAAAAGTTTTTTTATTTTATGCTTTTCAGTTTTCGTACCTCCTCCTTTTTGGGAAGTCGGTTAAAAATAGAAAAATACTTAACTTCTTTATCTTAAAACATAGTAAAAGATGCTCAAATATGTACCTATTTTTATCAAATAAATCTGACTACATATTAACATAAAGATGTCACGAAAAATAAGTTTTTTTCCTGTAATAACACTTAGCAAGTTTATTTCCTCATTTGAATATTTTAGTATGTTATGCTTAGGACATTTTCGGAAGCTATTAGAGTAGAAAAATACACGACAGATATCTGCGTAGTTCCTATATTTGAAGCATACAAAAAGTTATTTTTTACTTGCGAGTCATTTCTTTATAGTCCAGGTTTCCTCAAGGTGTTTTCCTTCACCTTTTATCAGCCATTGGTGTCTAAGATATACTTAATTTTGATTAATGCTCAATCCTTCTCCGTGTGAGAGGAGGCCTGTGCCCAGCAGTGGGACGGTAAAAAGGCTATTAAAAAAAATCATTTCTATATTAGTAAACACATAGTTTCAGTAGTTAAGGTTGTTATTATTTTACCTGTTAATTCCCAAGACAATAAAGGGAATGTAAATATATTCAGTTAATGACAGTTTAAGTATTATTTTGATTCCCTTACTGAGTAGTAATTAAAATAGTAACTTGGATAGAATCTGGGACTAATTTAATTTTAATTTAATTTATAGCTACAAACTTTAAGGGCCAGTTTAATAGGTTCCAGATAAAGTTCTGAATAGCTATCCGATAGATAGTACCATAGAAATGTTTTTAATTTTGATTACTTTTCTATTGCATGATCTTTCAGATAGCTATCTTTATCTGGAGCCTTTGAAACTGGCCCTAAATCACACAAATGTTGAAATAACTTTCTATTATACTGAAGTAAAAACGTAGCGTGTGCATAACTTGTCAGCTGCTTGTTACGACTTAAGTGAGAGTTAAGTTAAAGTAATTATGTTAAGTTTAAGCCTTCGTTTATTGCTCAACGTGACTTCAGCTTACTTTGACGACCGTCGATACGTTTTATTAAGTTTGTACTTACTCGATTTTACCAACATTGTATTTTATTGAATGCGCATTAAAATTTAAAAAGAAAATTTATAAAATAATTTGGTGAATTTTAAACCACAGAAGTAGACACTCCTTTGCAATTAATAAAAACTTTTTAATACACGAACATGTAAGTTACCTAGCTAGGAATTTAAGATCTAAGACCCTCTTATATCAGTTATGCGGACTTAAGGACCCACCTATATCAGGTCTGGCCTATCTAAATTTCGCGCCATTAGCACATATAACGTAGAAGATGATTTACGTCGCACCCGTCCGTAGGCAATCTGTGCTATCTAAGTATTCATCTTAAGTAGTTCTAGGCTCCCGAAGGAACACGGTGGGTTTTAGTCAGTAAAAGTCTGACACTCCCTTCCGCTGTCACCCACAGCGGGAGGGGTCATACTGATGATTTCCCATCGATATAAAAAAAAAAAAAAAGGTCTACATCTGATCCGAGCTAACTTTGATAAGTAAAGTTATAACTTGAAATTTAGTTTCACTACGAAAATTACTTGTGTTTATTTTACGAAATATGACTGAATCTTTAGTGAGAAAACTTTAAGTTAAATATCGTTTGGTTATAGAAATTCTGTCCTTTTCTACTTGAGAATGGCCGAAAGAAATTCTGTAACAAAATACATTTTCTTAGAATGGAAATATTAAATACTCCTTACTTACTTATTAAAGGTAAGTAGGCTAAAATTAAGCGGGAATGCTGAAATAATGGAGGGCGTAGAAGATTGAGAAATAAGTTAATTATTATTACGCTTCTTCAGCTCCTTTAAAATTAATGTATTTGTATGTTCAATCTTTATTGTGAGAAGAAAATTATTTTGTAGAAATAGTTGTGTACTTGAAAATACAATTTTATCACCTTAGATTCTATAACGTTACTTAGTATATAAAAAAAGTTAAGGTTTGTTATCGATTTTAAGTAGGTATCTTTATTTGTAAAAAGTGTCTGTTTGTAGGTCTATATCAAAATAGCTAGTATTTTAATAAAGCATACACTATTTATATGGAGCCATTTTGACTAAGCTTTTCTAATATCAACCATCGAGATATTCAGAAGAAAAAATATACTAATCAAATGCCATCTTGTAGCCAAAATCTCCAAAAGAATAATAACATCGTTACATCTGAAATTAGTTTACGTAAAGAACACAAGCAAGTCGTCAGTTAGGTCTAGGTCTAACAAATGTGACGTCACGATGTTACGCGAGGAATTTCATCACGCGCTGTCGAGACTAATGTTTGTTAGCATACTAACTTATTTACTATATTAATCTCCGGTTCCTATAAAAAGGGACGATTTGTTTTGCTTACGGATGCTAGCTTTTTGACGTTTGTTCTATTAAAATTACGTCAAACATCCACACAACTTACACAGACGCCAGCGTCAACCTGTGTGAATCTGTAAAATTTTACCAATCGAATATTAAACCTTCTACTATTGTGATCAGGATGTCTACTCTGTAACGACACTACCGATTCTCCGAGACCGACCGACATACGACCGAACTTTGCATTGTTGTTCTACAACGAAAATAGTTCGGTTTGGCTCTCAGATGAATAAGGTTTTACGATATAACAACGGTCAAAATGATGTTCGGTCGGAACGAGTCGAAATCGAACCGACTAAACGATATGGAAAATGATTTCGTAGTAAGAAACGTGCGAACATTCGGCCGATACTTAGTTCGTCGTTAACACGTTCGGAGTAAACCCCAAGGTTGTAAAACTATTGAAGTAATTCAACAGATTGAGGTAGGTTGATATGCTGGCGTCTGTATTTGTGTCGCAGCCAGGTTGTATAATCCCCCATATGACATTACAGCTAGCCACCATATGACGTTACCAATAATAGGGTAGTTTTGAAATTGAGGTGGTTGTACTTTTAGTGACCATAATTTGATTTAAGGTTGGCTAGTCATAATGAAATATGGGGAATATAAAACCCGAATCTGATAATATGTATTCAAAAACCGGCCAAGTATGAGTCCAACTCGCGCACAAAGGGTTCAGTTATTATATAATTTGCAGTTTCACAGGTTTATTGTATGGGGACCCCCTTAATATATATTTTTTAATTTTTAGTATTTGTCGTTATAGCTTCACGGATTACGAGATACAGCCTGGAGATAAACAGACAGACAGACAACGGAGTCTTAGTAATGGAGTCCCGTTTTACCCTTTGGGTACAGAACCCTCAAAACGATGTCGTCTATTCCTCCAATTTATTAATACGAAGTAAGTCCGATAGTTAATGGAATACTTTTGAGTTTTGACATTCCCATGATTGCTGTAATTAAAAAGAAATTGAACTTCATTTGGAGGTCATTATAACTACCAGTGTATATCATGTCACACGTGTCAAATTAGATTTTGAATTTGGTTTAGATGCTAGCTGTTAAAAAATATTTACTGAAAATATTTTTGATATTACGCGTTTGTCGGGACCCAGCCGAAATGCGGCAGCAGATAGGTACAGTAGACGGTACTCCGATAGCCGAA
>NWSH02000050.1:11435965-11456714 GCA_002382865.2 Heliothis virescens | reverse complement strand
AGGAGGGCTTGAATAGCCAGTGTGCCTCGTTACAGTTACAAGTCAAAAGGCATATCAGTCAGAGGAAATCTCTATTAAACAATCGATTCTCGATTAAACCTTTTATTTAGAGAATAAAAAAATATAATAAACTACTGAGAACGAAGGCCCGTTTACACATTGCGGTTTCATTGCCCGTTGCTTGCCATTTTATTACAGCAAGATGCTACTTGTACTGTGTAAACGTAATCGTGCAATAGGTAAATGGTCGCCTGTCAAATATTCCTGCAGTAAAATGGCAAGCAACGGGCAATGAAATCGCAATATGATAATGGGCGTTTACGCTTGTGACCAACAAATAAATAGTAGTCTCATAAGCATAACAAATAATATGTTTTATTCAATTTCATTACTTTACATAGCGAGTACAACACAAAGTAAAAACAACTGCGTGTTAGGAGGAAAATAACTTGTCTTGTGGGATGTTTTTCCTTAGAAATAAAAATGTAGCACTAATAAAATATTTTACACGTATCGTGGCACGCTCTGTCGGGTTATTCCCTGAGTACCCCGATCCCCGAGGCCCCCGTCCCGGAGCACCCCGATTTATTTTTATCTTGGTAAACTCAATCACAAGTCATTTTAGCTTAAAAGTAGCGTCAGCAGGTGAATCTTTAAATACATTTTTATTACTTACTAAAATTATAACAAAAATTATAATTAAGGAATAGGAAAAAAATATAAAGTCTTGCTTGGTTTAGTTAAATATTATAATCAGAGAATAAAATATGAGTCTCCCAGAACTATCACAGGTTTTATTATTTATCACAACATTTTCAAAATACCTACGTATTTAGATTTTCTGTATCTCTTCTTCTTTTCGAAATGGAACATTAACATAATTAAAAAAATACGCAACAACAGTTTCATTTTCAGGAATATTTTTTTATAATGCAACATAGCAAATAGTTTAAAATAGAACGCACTAGCTCTATTGTTTATCATAATTAGATGCCCACTCAGGTAAATATTTGCAACCAAAAGGGTTGCCCGCCCGTGTGCTTCGAATTTGAAATGAATATTGTTGTCATAAATAGTAAACAAATTATATTTGTTAAGTATCTTTTGATAATGTTTATATTTTTGATACATTTTATTCGAATTGTAATTAGATAAAACTATATGTGATTCAACATTGTACAAAATTTCAAATAAACTGATGTCATATTATGTATTTCAAACGCATATAATTATTTAAAGCACTTTNAAATATGAGTCTCCCAGAATAATCACAGGTTTTATTATTTATCACAACATTTTCAAAATACCTACGTATTTAGATTTTCTGTATCTCTTCTTCTTTTCGAAATGGAACATTAACATAATTAAAAAAATACGCAACAACAGTTTCATTTTCAGGAATATTTTTTATAATGCAGCATAGCAAATAGTTTAAAATAGAACGCACTAGCTCTATTGTTTATCATAATTAGATGCCCACTCAGGTAAATATTTGCAACCAAAAGGGTTGCCCGCCCGTGTGCTTCGAATTTGAAATGAATATTGTTGTCATAAATAGTAAACAAATTATATTTGTTAAGTATCTTTTGATAATGTTTATATTTTTGATACATTTTATTCGAATTGTAATTAGATAAAACTATATGTGATTCAACATTGTACAAAATTTCATATAAACTGATGTCATATTATGTATTTCAAACGCATATAATTATTTAAAGCACTTTGATGTTGACCGTACAAGTTGAAAACAATAGAAAAAAGAAATGTAATAATATTTATCGTTTTCGGGGTTCTCCGGGACGGGGGCCTCGGGGATCGGGGTACTCAGGGAATAACCCGCTCTGTCTACCCCCGAGTGATATAAAAGTGGATCATAATGAGTCGTAATGTTATTCGCGTAAACGTCCTGCGTATACGTCGCGTATGTTTTACTGCACACTCATTTGTTACAATTGTTGTAAGGGCTGGTATACAATACAGAAAGCGGATTAGGACATATAATTTGTATGTGAAAAATAAAATAAATGTGTGAGTAATTTTTGAGCAGTTTTAACTTCAGTTTTATTAAGGAGTAGGTCAATTGAATAAAATATTTTAGTTAACAAATATTTAATTCAAGAAGGTGGTAGTTCACTCGGGATGTGAACGATGGGTCAGACACGAAATAGTCATTACAGAGTTATAAGATAAACTAGCTTGCGACAGCGGTTACACTCGCGTCCCGTGGGAATTACGTATTTATTTATTAAACACAAATACACACTACTATTTCCCTTACTAATAACTCAATACCACAAAGTAATATCTAAAAATCTTCTTCTTTCTTTTCACTGTCACACTCATCTTTTTTTCACTGTATTGCCTGGAATATAAAATCATGTTGTCTGATTTAATAAATATTACAGTAGTAAATAAAAGTCGGCTATATTACTAGAATTTAATTTATCGTAGATGTATATTCTCTTTACTAGGTACTATATAACCTTTGCTATATATAGATGAGGCTACTAAGATATAACATATTTACATATTAGACATGTTTCAAAAGTTATTTATACCCAGGAATTGGTGAAGTTACGGAGTAAGTTTCCAATGCTATTACAATATTTGATTGTATTTTGAAATGGTCGTTAGCCATTGGACTATTACAACACATGTATCTAATAACAATTTTATTACAATAAAATTTAAAATTTTGTGCTGAAGAAAAAAGTCGTAAATTTTTTGAGGGTATTTTGATTTAAAGTCAAGTATTTGAGTACCCAATTTTCAGCTTAATTGAACGCATTTAGTTGTTTATAAACTTTAATACCTTGCGTGGTAAAAATTGATATCTTACTGGTTTGTTCAAATGTATTGAGATTTCACATCAATCTCAAGTAGCTTATTAGCATATCTCTTTCTGTCTATTCCTCATTCAGACGTCATCTCACAAGCAAAATTAAATTTGTTTCCACATGTAAGTATTCAATTCAACACCTTATCTATGTAGTACCACGAACGGCTGATTTCTATACCTAATCTATCCGTTGTTAACGATTACAGATGGATATTTGACATTATTTGTACGGAACTAATGTCGAAATTCAATTTTTAATTGCAAGTCAACACATAGATAGGTTGTAAAAGTCCAGCGCAGATCAACAAGTACTGGTATAACGTCCATCCGTCTTTTTTTATAAAAAAAATATGACCCCAACCTAATCTTTATTTAGTCAATACAACAAACGAGTAACAAAGCCAGTAAAACAAACGATAACGTAAACAAAATCAATCGGACATCAAACCCACATACCTTATCTAACATCAATTACCGACTAATGAGCAACACTATACCAATGTTCATGTAACTATTATTGTTACATCAAGTCCATGTTTCATAAGATAAACGTCATTACGGACAGAAGCTATTTATGTATTGGTTTATTAAGGCGTTTCCAATGGCACTGTGACAAAAATGTTTCTTTTGGTCTACTCGTTACCTATGGCAAACAGTAACAAATTGCGTGCATACATTTCTAAAACGCGCACCGACGCGTACCTACACATTTTTTTTCAAATGCGAGTGATTGATTTTGTTGATATCTCGCCATTACATTATTGCTTGACCTTAATTTTTAGTTAAACGCTAAGCTGAGCCTTAGGCTATATCAACCATTAGGTATATACTTAATGATGAAACATTATAAAAACAATGAAAACTTTATAACTTATAATTAGCTACTTAACACAAGTTATACCGTATAGTAACTTGTATAGACTATGTAACTCACTCACTTAAATTACATCCACAAAATTGTCCCTGTCATTAGTAAATATAACACCCACACAACACATCACTCACACCAAACCCGTAAACAATATACATAAAACTAAAGAGCTCAAACTCACTCACATAAATTAAAAGGGTTCTAAAACAAACAGGGACATCACTACGTGACGTCACACGCGCAACGAATTTCAATTGTAATCAAATATGGCTGGGCTGGGTAAACAAGATAAAACGGTGTTAACGTGTGCTGTGACAAGGTTGCGGCTTCCTTGCTTGTTCTATGGATATTCGAGCTAGTGTATACTAGGCGGGTTCGTGTGAAAGTGCATTGTAGATTGTTGTTGATGGGATGTGTAAGCTTTGCAAGGGTTATTCTTAAGCTTAAAAATATATCCCTTGTTCTAGCTTTTTTGGGTAAAACATTTAATTATTATTTATGTACACGTACGCATACATACTTCAATTCGGTAGACCTATGTGTATGATCCTGTTTTGATTTATACTGAAACAAAGAAACTATTTTAGCCCCACACAACCGTCAACATTCTATCTACATACAAAAGTACAACTACTTTGAACAGAAGTTCAAAATAAGAAGCAGTAATTGTTCATACAATTACAGTCCATACAATGCTTAATCGTTGTGCGAAATAAAAGCCAGCCTTTGGGTCATAAAAATTGTCAATCAGGGATATATCTTTGACGTTTGGACCCCATGGCCCGAGAGACTATTTATAAATACAAGAAGTAGCTACATAATTTTAATTAGGTGTTCAATTTTCTATCCCACTGTACAGACCATATTTCAAGTGTAATAATGATACGTTTTTTTAATAGCCTTTTTTATCGTCCCACTGATAGACACAGGCCTCCTCTCACACCGAGAAGGATTGAGTGTTAATCAATAATGATAAGTAAACCCTCAATAATTTCTTTATCCTACCACTTAATATAAAGTGAATTTAAGTCCACAATACACGAATCCATTACTGAGGGCTTATTGTTACATTTATTTGAAGAAAGGGCCTATTTCGTGGTTCAACCCTTTGTTAGTCTAATGCAACTTATTGTGGAAGCCACAAACTATAGACTTTCCATTAGTGGCTTACAAATGCATTATTGGGTTAAAAGGGTTACTTTATTTTGTTGTTTGAGTATTTTGATTTAGTGTGTAGTTGGGTTAGACATATTTTGCATATTTTACTTTGTCGTGAAAATCGTAATTTCAAATAAAGCCAGTTTTTTTTTGACTTTTCTTTCTTTCATTGCTAGATAGTCCAATTAACGAATGCATAGCTTCACACATATAAAACAATGCTGTCTAAACGATACATTAATTTGACTCTCTATACTGCTAGAAGTACGAGAAACAGCCAGTCCTAAATATAAAACATGAAATTAATTAAGCGTCAATTCACACCGAGACGCGACGCTGCACGCAGATTTTACATAGAGCGACTCAAAATATACTTTATTCACTACACGAAACGATACACATTTAATTGTCAGAATTCAGATACGTTGCGCGGCACCTCGAGACGCCGCGCGACGCCACGCGGCACCGCGCGGCGCAGCGCGACGCATCTTGACGCAGCGGTGACGCGCGGCGTACAAGATCGGTGCTGCATCTCGCGATTTGCTTTGTTTTTAAGATGCGTCTCGCGACGCCGCGAGGCGTCGCGCTGCGCCGCGCGGCGTCGCGCTACATCAAAGCCGCGTCGCGTCGCGTCGCGTCTCGGTGTGAATTGACCTTAATGCGAACCTATTTATAAACTCTTTAAAAAATTCTTACAAAAAAAAATCATAACTTCACCATATTTACCTTACCTCAAAAGGCTCACTTACCATAATTAGGTAATACTTTTTCAAACACAATGCTGCTTAACAAACCGAACGACGTCTACGCATATTTTTGAGAGGACCTCACCGTTTTACTGGACCCTTACACCGTATTATCTCTTTAGGAAGGTCGGAGACGGTTCCACGTTTATTCATAGGGCCATGCTGTGGTTAAGGGCTAATTTATGACTTGATCTTACCTTCCGACCTTAGGTTAAGGGTGTAGTGGGTGCTATGCTATGATAGCTATATTTGAAGGTGGGGATATAGTGATGGAAGATTGTTAGGTAGATTTGAAGGTAGGAACTTTTTTCTGTGTGAGGCGTGAGTAGCTTTTATTTTTTTTGATTTTGTGTTTCAGTTGTCTTGACATAAATCATGGACTGATTAACGATCTACGTCAGAGGCGGTCAGGCGGATTTGAGAAAACACTGACACTAACTGTTTGGCACCTGTTTAATAAATCGTGTGTATTACTTATTGTCCAATAGATAAAGATATATTTCTCATAATTATGAGGACGGATTTTGACAATATTTTGGGTTATGATAACTAAAACGTATCTCGAAGTGTGACGTTACCTTGATGTCGCCTTTATACTGGAGATAGATTTAAATGAGGCAAGAGCCCCTTTTGTATTCACAAAGATGTCAAGTGTGTTTCTCTGAAATAATTACGACTAATTATGGCGCAGTGGCTTTTGAGACTTTCCGCGAAATAATTATTAACAACACATGTTTATTAATTTATTTTTCCTTGAAAAGGCTCTTGTAAAGTAAAAATTTTACTTAAATAAAATGTCATTGAACTTTAATAAGACGCGTGTTTTTACACGTGTTTGATACCAGTAAATATATTTTGTTAGTACATCGCTTGAATGAACTAGGTACTTGGCGTTTGATGTTATTGCTAATTAATTTAATGTAAATATGCGAAATATTTATATTTCAATTAATCTTCTGCCTAGTGTTTAACCAACTATGGATGCAGGTATTTTAGACAGAGCAACTGCCTATCAGACCTTCACAACCCAGTTACCCTGGTAGCCCGATACCCCTTGGTAAGACCGGTTGACAGAATTTCTGGCTTCTGATTACCCGTAACGACTGCCGAAGATTTATATGACAGCCGGGTTTATGTTTTAAATGCACAGCCGTTTTTAATAAATAACAGTTATTACTTGGCCTCTAGACAGACTGGGGTTAAAATTGACTGGAGTTGGTAAATTAAACATTTTGATTAGACGATGTGTAGTTCAAACTATCTTTCATTTTGGAATACATGACTGAACTAATTTAATGGCTAGACATGAGTAATTTTATTTTTAATGTTTATTTATTATTTGTTTGATCTAAATTTAATTAATTGCTTACTTATAGTGAAAATAAAGTCTTTTAATCAGCTTTGGTAATAGTCTAGTATGAATATGTATAAGCCTTTGTACATACGTATGTATATTAAATTTAACTGAGCTATTCATGATAGAAATTACAATACCTTCAAGATAAAGTTTCAAACTGTAATATTCAACCAAATTAAAATTTCAATAAATCAAAAGATAAGTATGATATTTAAAGCTATGATACAGCCCTTGCAACATCACACAGTAATACAGTGGTGCATAAAAAGACACATTTGCCATTCGGTTTGTTAGTCGGTCTCACAGATTTTATCGGAGCGCCCTCGGATTCCCCCGCCTTATGTATGATTGATTCAAACGATGTAACTACATATGAGTGTATGTGTGTGCGTGTGTATGTGTATGTGTGGTAGATTGCGGGGAATGGTGATTTTCTTTACGTACTATTTAGCGTTCCGTGTGTTTCTATTATTTAATATGATGAACAAAGAAGCAACTTTTTTATGAAGTCACTTATCGTGGTCTTAAATTTAAAAAAAAATCTCGATACTAATAATATGAAGCTGATAAATTTTTTTGCTTAAACTCTCTCGTCTCATTGCTAATAGTCCGATTTGAAAAATTCATTCAGTTAGATAACTAATTTATTGTTTTTTTTTACCCAGATGAACAGATGATGAACAGTTAAAACGACCGGTGGAAACTGGTGGTGGCAACCTTCTAAATTAATGGTTGTTTTCTGCAAACTTAACATCGTCGACATCCGTTCAAGAGTCTAACCACAGACACATAACAGACAAACAGGCAGTATTACATTCACAATATTAGCTTACATTAAACATACATGGAGCTTCATAAAGTGTAGCAACATGGTGCGTTGTCACACTTACCCACATACAAACACATTCAAGAGCTTCCTCCATATAAATCCCATCAACTTATGGCAACGCAACGCAACTGCGGTCGCGTGAACACATTATATTCTAACCTAGTTATAATGTCCTTACTTAATATTATAAATACGAAAATAACTCTGTCTGTCTGTAGAAACTCGTGGCTAAGTCAAAGCTGCGCGGATCGATCGATCATAAAGTTAAGCATCGCTTGGCGCGATCGCTCCTTGGATGGGTGACCATCTTAAAATAACGAGTTCTTCCGTGTTTCGTAAGGCACGATAAATTAGTGAGTCCCGGCTGTCATTTTACTTGAGCATCTTTGGCAGTCGTTACGGGTAGTCAGATGCCAGAAAGTCTGACAATCAGTCTTACCAATCGGGTTTCCCGGGTAACGAGTTATGGAGGTCAGACAGGCAGTCACTCTATATAAATACTGGTTTTTCAGCTCCATGCGGTTAGACTAGAAACTGACCCCAATATAGTTGGGAAAAGGCTAGGCAGATGATGTCTGTTGGGCTTTCAGGCCAAAACGAGTGACCCAATTTAAATGAAATTTTGTATACAGATAATCTAGAGCTTGGGAAAGGACATACTTTTTACCCGGTTGTGAAAACTGATTCAATTAATAGTACATAATGCATTTAAATTATTAGTTGATGAGCTGTGAGCGAGTAGGTGCGTCAGTTCTCACGATAAAAATATATGATTGATGGATATATTAATGATACCTTATAATTTTACACTTTTTTTTTTCACATCAAAACGTAGAATGTATTTTCGTATAAATTGGTCTAAGATGTCGATATTTACATTTCTTACTTTAACTAAAACTATTCTATTATATACAGCTTAAATCTAATACAGCGCATCAAAAAATTGGTCCTCATCACTGTCACTTGGTAATACCCAAAAGGCTGGCAGCATTGCCACGTTGAATGGCAATGCTTAACCGCTGTGCGAAATGAAAACCAGCCCTTGGGTCACGGGAAGTGTCAACCAGACGCTTGGATATATCCTTCGCAAGAAGGTGAGCACTCGGACCCCACGGTCCGAGAGTTTCAACCCCAAACGGCTCAAACATGTAGTTGCCAATAAGACTACTATATTTGCGCCGCTTGAGGTTCTCTGCTTGTGCAGCGGCAGAGCCAGCACAACACGCAGTTCCGGGAAGGTGGGATGGCGCAAGAGTGTCGACGCAGGTCGCGTCCCACACTAAAGTCCTACCCAACTTCCACGGAAATAGCGACATGCCGTCTGGTCTCTTGCCATCGTCACGTGCCAAGCCGTTTGGTTCAAGTACGGCTGGCACGCCGACGGTAACAAGAGCGCGACGGATCACGTCGTTAATGTTCGCATGCCGTGGTATGCGGCCCGCACTGCGGCTGCACGACAGGCCGTGGTGACCGAGGCTGTTGACAGCTTC
This sequence comes from Heliothis virescens, assembly GCA_002382865.2. Taxonomy (NCBI): domain Eukaryota; kingdom Metazoa; phylum Arthropoda; class Insecta; order Lepidoptera; family Noctuidae; genus Heliothis; species Heliothis virescens. The sequence continues at coordinate 11,447,421 of NWSH02000050.1, read as the reverse complement.
CCCGCAGTGGCAGCGATGAGGAGAGCAGCATGGAGCACCCAGACGGAGGCAAACAGCGAGTCTGAAAGTGGTGTCATCAAACATGGTGCCTATGTTTGACGACGGGAGTGCGAAAAGCCAAAGACCCGACTCCCATTCACCCACAGCCAGTAGGCGCGCTCGCTCCGCAGAAGTAATTGACGTATCAATTAAACTTTTCCGTATTACTCTGCAGAGCGGCTCATCCCACTGTCTTTGGGAGGAGGGGTTGACGGGCAGGTCGGTGTTCGGGCATGCGACTTTCCAGGCATTTATAGCGTCAACCATGCATGGCACCTCAAAATTGACCAGTGTGGTGGGTAATATTTTCCTGATCAATTTTTCCGTGCCATGGACGGAGGAAATAAAAGCCGGTAAACTAATACTGGAAATTTTGCGGACGCCAAGTCCTCCCATGCGTATGGGAAGCGTAGCTTGAGTCCAAGCTCGGTCGTCCAAGGCCACATTTAAGATGGATGATAATGTATGTCGGATTATTTTATCAATTTTGTCCAAAAGGTTGGTGTGCTTCCATAAATGGGAAGCACGTACGTTATAAGTTAATTTAGGGCCAAAACAACAGTAACGTATGATAGTGATGGCTGAATGCATATTAATTTTGAATAGCCTTTCTGAAACATTGTTAAAATTTTGAATTTTGTTTTCAATAAAATCCGAAAAAGAATCTTCTAGTATTGGTGACCCAAGGAGGCTAAGAGAACTTTTATCTATAAGTTTAATGTTAGGAGCTATTGCATTGAAATTTTGAAGTATTGTCTGTCTGTCAGTTGTGTCGGATATAAAAAGTTCACATTTAGAAAAGTTGAGATCGAGGCCAATATTATGGAATTTATCTTTTAGAACAATTAAATCATTTAATACTGTATCTTTATTGCCTCCCAAGGTCCCATCGTCGAGATACCATACGTTAAATTCAGAATTTAGTTGCCGAATTATTGGGTTAATGGCCAAACTAAAAATCACAGGCCCGAGGGGATCACCTTGTTGACAGCCAACAGCGGATTCTAAAAGGTTGTCCCGATATAATAATTTTGTTGGATATCTGTAGCACTGCCAAAGGAAACTGAAAATTTGGGGTATTTCTTTTTTAGCTTCTGCCAGCAAAGTGTCCCTGTTCACCGAGTTGAACGCATTTTTGATGTCAACCTTCAAGACGACATCTGCTTTCCCATAATTTAAATAGGTCGACAGGGCGTGTACGGCAGCCTCACAGCCCCCTTTCGAGCCATAACCTAGCTGCAGGGGCTGAAATTTGTTCGAAACGTCCTCACTGTAAAATTTAGAGCAGATTTTGGCTGCCATACGACGGTAGGTAGTCCCTACGGCAATTGGACGAATGCCGCCATCCTTTTTGCGCAGAGCACATAGGTTCGCTCCATACAAAACATCGATGACGGCTTCGTCCACCTTGCCGGAGAGCATAAGGTTGGTCAGGGCCGTAAGCTCCTTCAAAAGCGACTCACCAGCTTCCCCGGCGCTTGGGCAGGTGAGATCCTTCAGGTGTTGTGGACTCAAGCCGTCGAGGCCGCTTGCGGAACCACTTCTGAAGGAGCCTATGGCTGTGACCAGATGTCGACCTGTAATTGTGAGGGTGTTTGTGTCTGGATCAGGGGGGTCGGGAAAAGAGAGGTCGTCGGCTGGGGCAGGGTGTTTACTCTCCAAAGCAGAGAGCGTCTCTGGAGAACACGGGGCCACCACATCACTGCTGAAGAGAATCCTAGCAGCTCCCCTAATGTCACCTTCGCTTAATTTTGTCTCCACTAGTCTAGATATATTTCCTGAAGAAATAAATGCTGGAGTCGGTAATTTAGTATCTAAATTTTTATGATCCGAAATAATGCAGTTGTCTTTAATTTGTGTTGTTAGGGTCTTTTTGTTTGCCAAATTCTTTTGTACATGTAAAATCCTGTATGGGAAGGTGAGCAATTGCTCCCAAGCACGTTGCGAGTTCTCCCGTGCAGCCAGGCGAACACAACCTGCCAAATGTTGAGCAACCAGAGGCCTGGCGCCACGGGGAACCCGCTTCAACACCGGTACAGAGTTTTTGAATTTTGAAAGTTGTAGCCAGAATGGATCAGAAGTTGGTGTAGGTAATGATGGAGTTGGCGCAGACGCATTGGCTGAGCTTGCACATTGGGATTTATGAATCTTCCCAATGTGCACGCTCAAACCTCGCTTACCTCTAAAATAACGTGCCTGAGGGCATAGGGGGCATCTCTCCAGGGCATCCAGTGAAGCTGAAGGTTGACGCACACTTAATTCCACATCATTAGCACTGCGCATCTGAGTGCTCCGGTTTTTTGTATTTATACTTACGAACTATAATGTATATTATTTACAGGGTTATAAAAGGTAAAAAAATATAAAAACACTATAAACAAACTTGAAAACTTAAAAAGTCAAAATGACGGCGTCGTTTTGGCACATACGGAGGCTGCGCCGCGCCGCGCCGCCGCGCCGCGAGACGGCGGCATCTCGGCGTAGGCCTTGCCAGCCAGTATGATGACCCGCCTGGGCTTTTATGATGATCACGCAGTTAGGTTTTATCTCACGCAAGTTAGTTCTCAAGTGGAATAATGGATTGATCGTGTAGTGGCGATTGGTTAACTATGGATGGATTTTTCTTCTTTGTACCGTTTTAAGTATCTATTCACTTTTATTGGTGATATTTTCTGCACCTAGTAAAGGTACTAGTTATATTTAAAAATATTTTTACTCGTCAATCAAATTACATGCGTTGCCAGCAGAGAACCTCAAGCGGCGCAAATATAGTAGTCTTATTGGCAACTACATGTTTGAGCCGTTTGGGGTTGAAACTCTCGGACCGTGGGGTCCGAGTGCTCACCTTCTTGCGAAGGATATATCCAAGCGTCTGGTTGACACTTCCCGTGACCCAAGGGCTGGTTTTCATTTCGCACAGCGGTTAAGCATTGCCATTCAACGTGGCAATGCTGCCAGCCTTTTGGGTACATTACCAAGTGACAGTGATGAGGACCAATTTTTTGATGCGCTGTATTTTACACTTTTACATTATATGTCTGTACATTAATATACTTACTAAAAACGAATACTTTGAATAAAAATCATGTATCATGATGCCGTTTAGAATATTTTTTTTGCTATGGTGTAATTATCACCACCATACCCACTTAATAAATATTGCTAAGTTTTAAGTTAGAATAAAATTAGACCCACATTTCGAATTCTTACAGCAAAATAACGAAAATCTCTGCGTCTATTCAAATGAAATATTTGCGCATTTCACCGTTTTTTTTTTCTTCATCCATTATGAGATAAGCGTCAAAACATTATATATGCAGCAACATACATATACCTCTTCACTTCAACCGAGTATATAGTAACTGTTGAAGTACCGTGATCAATATGAAGTCTTGTTTCCATAGTCCCAACGGATCTCCTTACCTGACCAACAGTAACACAAACACTATTTATTCAGAATCAACGACGTATCACACGAACAACGACTTTCAGAGTACACATTGTTAATTCACAGAAAAACTTCAACCAAAACTCAACCTTAACTCGAAGGCATTGAGTTGAAAATCGTATGGTGGATATCACAAAGTAGGTCCGAAAAGGGAAAGAAAGCGCGAATAACAACATTGTTATCGCTAATAAGTCATCGTTAGCCATAAATGGTGTTCTTTTGACCCGACATTAATGGTTAGGAAGTGGAAAATAGACCGTTTTAACGCATTAATAGGGTCCATTGTTGTGTGACTCATATTCTATAGAGAGTATAAAATAACGTTGTCTGATACAAGGAAGTTCTTGATAATTCTGGTTAATTCTATTATGGGTGCTTTGTTTGTAAAGATGTGTATCTTTTGAGGTATTTTGTGTTTTAGAAGTATATTCTTTATCCTCAATTTTGTATGGTGTCTACTATCTGGAAATAGAATATGAACCTAAATAATTAAATGAAGGAAAAGGAAATATTTTATAACGGATGTATTCATCCTCGTTAGGAATACCTTGTAAATTAAAGTTCCTTTAGTTTTTAGATTCTACAAAACAACTTATTATAAACTATGTTTTTATTAACAATACCTATAAATGCCAAACTAACTCGGTCTGAATGTTTGCCATTTATGTCAAAATAATAAACAAACCATGCAAAAAAAAAATGAAAGATTGAAAGAAGTTCCTTCGGGATGGAAGACAGCTCCTAAGAAATAAAATAACAACATAAGCATACATTAACTTTCCACCCTTAATGTTCAACAAACATTCTAACATCAAAAACTTACTTTATCGAGACAGTTGACAATTACAAGTGTCTAACACAATATCTACTGAAACGAGTTACAAGACATTTTTATCAAAATGATTGATGGCTGTAAAAACTCGAATCATCTATCTAATAAATGTTAAAACAGCATAAAGTATTAAAAGGACTTTGGAATTTTTGAAAATACAGCATTTATTTTGTTACTGTTTTTGCTAATTTCTATACTTATAATTATAATCCAGTAGTTTTTGTTAGTTCGTTTGCGCTAATCTTAGTAACTACTGCTCCGATTTGAATCATTATGTTAGTGGTCGATAGGGTATTTAGGTGTTTACTCAGGTTTCTATTGGCTACATTTTATCCGAATGTACGAATTACTTCCCACTTATAACCCTCAATAATAAATGAATTACCCAAAGACCAATTTTTTGACGCGCTATATTAGGTTTAAGCTCTGTATATAGCAATTGTTATAATTAAGATAATAAATTTAAATAGCTTGAAAGAGTTTTTTTTTCAATTCAGTGCAGAGTTTGCGGGATTAGTGAGTTCAAGCAAGTGAACTAATAATGAAGCTCTACATTATTATAGTATTAGAACAGGCAAAGTATATCACTGTAGTTATTATTCAGCTGTCGTAATTGTCATCATAAAAAACAATAAATGATTCATCAAACTATCAATTTTCAACAAATGCTTAAAAATTTGTATAGGTACATAGATATTTATTTATTTATGACTATGGAAGACTTACAGCTAAATACAATATAATAGACGGTTGTATGATTCCCTGACAGTCAATTACAAGTCTTCACTTTTAGAACTAGTAGATATTATATAAAAAAAGATACATTAAATGCAAAAACCACTTACACACGATCATTCAAAATTGGATCACTTATCAAAGTTATACATAACAACACATACTTTTCAATTCAGCGAAGTTTCGTAATGCGAATCTCATAAGGGCGCGAATGTTGGTGACATCGACAAAAAATGTATTTTACATTGCGTTGCTCGCCTTTATTTATATCGAAATTATCGTCTTGACTGCACAGATTATTTTCTTTCTGACTGTACTTGGGAGATTTTTGAAACATGTGTTTATGTTATGTACAATATGTAAAGCGTTTGGTATATTTTGGTTTTATTTTGCTAAAATGTGGGACAAAACTGCACGGCTACCAATCATTTACGTATGCTTACAGTAATATTCAATCAATATAATTAATGCTATCATGCCTAATACGAGTTATTTAATTGTTTATAATTATTCCTAAACGCGCTAGGTACATCTCACAAGGTTAAATTGCCGAAAAATCCTTTAAAACTAACATCAGCAGCTACTCAAGTTACTCAGTAAACCAAGTCTAAGGAATAAATAATAAAGCTTCGCACAAACACGCCGTAACAAGAGCATTACACTAATTTAGAAAGCGTGTCGGTACAACAGTTCACTTTGCCGACTAATTTCAAAGTCTGGACCCATTTCTTACATCGTACAATCCTTAACTCTAATTAAATGAAGGCTTGTTTTTCTCAACAAGTTTTGTCAAGCGAGTTTGATAGTCTGTAGCCCGCCTAAGAGGGCCTCGCGAAACTTCGGAACAAAGGCCTCGCGATCATTTGTCATGTTTTTGTTGGAGACTTAAATTAGATGCTTCCTAATGAAAAGGGTATTTTTGTGTAATAGCACTAAATAATTTGGGGTTAATGTAGTCGCCGCTTTTTATACTGAAGAACTTCGTAATTAATTATTTAGAAGGTTTATTAAAAGTTGGCAATAAATTTGCAGACTCATTGGGCAGCCACTGGCTATCAAGGGTCCGTGGTTTATAATTAAAAGGGGTGATTAATTGATTTTTTATGTGTACGTACTTACATTTAAAGGGCTTGAACAATTAAAATTCGAATTTAGTGTAGCGATGAGTGTCAGTAATTACTTTTACAATGTAAATAAACTTTTACATAGTTTGGAGTGGGTCGTAGCAATGTCGTAGCATTTTCGTAGTATCTCTGCTACGAGCTACGCCGAAAGCGTAGGCGTCACAAATCTTCTTTGCCGAGGGGTAATTTAAAATGCTGCCATGTTGCCATTAATTCTAAAATCGTGTTATATTTGAGTGCAGCACTGTGATATACTATCTTACATAAATAAAAGCTAGATATTAGTATTTAAATAGGTATATAAGAGCTGATTTAGCACAAATAAATAAATGTTTACTATTTAGTTACTCATAGCAACTTCCAATTCCGTCATCCAAAAAAAATCTTTGCATAATACGCGAGTAACTACTGTAATATTTATGAATCCCATTCATCCGAATCAGATGGTTTAGTTGGCAGAACATAATACTTGGTAAAAAGGCCGAAGAAATAGCTCAATCAACTTTGTACTGTGATGTTAATGTTCCCTTTGATGTACCGCTTTGAATTAATGAACGTTTCGTGTACAATATTACGGGCTCTTATGTGAGAATGTTTGTGTATTTATATTTGCGGATATTTTTTTGTTATTATAATTATCGCGTTGAAATAGATTCTGACCTTGATGTTTGCTTCCGGGTTCTTTCTGGAACCCTGTCTCTCATATTCTTTATTAGCTTCCACCAGTAGTTTCACTCGCGCCCCGTAGGAATAAGTAGCCTATAGCTTTCTTCAACAGATGCGCTACCTAGCCCTGATTTATTGAAAGATTTTTTCTAATCGGATCAGATTAGGGCATTCACGCAAACAAAAGAACTCTTCTGTTTTGTAATATTAGTATAAATGCGAGTACCAGGGCCGCGGCAACTTCTTCAAACAATCTCAGTGTTATGACCAGATAAACCCATCAATGGATAGACCGTGCCAATGGTTGCTTAACCTTTACCATTATTCCCAACTAGAACCACTCACCAAATAACGCCAGCACTTACTAAGTACTTCTACAACTGCAATAGCGGTAACCTTACATCAAATACCACCACCAGGTTATCATTACACTGATTATAACCTAAGCGACAGTCAACGTATCATTTGTATGACGCGTCTGACACGTCAGACTAATGAGTCAGAACATGCGCGCTTGCATGTCTGTCACATGCGGAATGCTGGTCATTATCGGACATTCATTATGTTTTTATGCATTGTCAGACCCGGCCCATTTAGTGTTAGAACAAATGTAGTTTTAATTTATGGTGGAATATTATGTAGGGCGGGTGTGGGGTGAGATATAAGCGAAAGCGGTTTTACTTTTCTACTAACTAGTCACAAAAAGTGAAATATATGTTTTTGATGGTTCAAGTTTCTTTTTTAGATTTCATGTAGATTTTTTGCTCAAATTTCTTATATTGTGAATGTGTGAATTCATCGAAAAATATAGCATTTTATTATAAAATCAATGTATATATTTTTGGTTAAGACTTTTTTGTAATTTGAAGAACTTTTGAATGATTCTAATATTATATTTTTATTTTTTACAGGTAAGCACTATACAAAACACCTTCGACCATACGCCTTCGAACTAAAGCTAACAGTAAGTTTTTTTTTAATAAAAAGAACTGCTCTTATGACTTAAAGCCTGCCTTTGAAATACTGATATAAAATACTAACATTTACGAGCGCATTGCAGCTATTACAAATGTACCAGCAGTTGACTAAATAAATACCACGTACAAAATAACAGGTATAAAATACCTGGTATCGGAACGTCAATAGTGATATGCAATACTCGTGTTGACACGCCCCGTGTGCCACGATATTTTACCGATTCTGTATAATGATAATAATATTATTATTATCATTTACTGTGAAATGTTGGTGATTGCGTTATAATACTAGGTTTTTATTCTGTTATGCATATAGGCATATAGACAGAATTTTAGGTAGTTGTCGTGTATCAATATTTAAGAATGTGTCTATAAAATGGAATTTATTTAATACTATCTTCTGGCTGCAGTTTCAACTGCTTTCAGATGGAACTATTTCTTGCGCCCGGATTAAAAATAGCCTATATCTTATTTTGATTTTTAAGGTACATTCCTGCCAAGTTTCATCAAAATCCGTTCAGTAGTAATAGCGCGAAAGAATAATAAACACACATCCTTACAAACTTTCACATTCATCTATAAGTAGGACAGGGTTTTATTTATATAATTAAGTAGTTTAATTCAAGTACAAAATCTTCTTTCACAACTTGTAAAAAAACATGTGACAAAATTCACTAGTATGATAACTCTATAAAGGCACAAGGTTGTACCAAAGCCACAACCATCCAATTGACAATAGAATTCCTTAATTATTTTACTAAAATACTACACGAGTCTACAATCTCCGTTCATAAATAACATTGTTTCAAGTTTTCGACCATTTAATACGAAATATCTAGCTTTGTTTCAAGTTTTCGACCATTTAATACAAAATATCTAGCTCGTAACCCAGTTAGTCGCTCCATAGTCGAAAATACTGTTAAATTTTGTTTGAACAATAAATAGAGAGCAATATTACAAATTCTATAACGCCAAAATATCAAAAGGACGTTCGTTATTTAGGCAAAATTACTGCGAATGTTTTGGGAGAATCTGTGTAATTTAACTAGGAATAACAATGGTAAAACAGGGTTTTTGTATGGTCCAAAACTGTTGATTAAATGAATTGTTGTACTGGGTGTACTGCATATTACCCCATTAATGTGAGTATATATATTACAGAACACTTATATACTACCACTTATATTATAAACACTTATATGCACAATTTTGACGCCAAGTTGCTTTGAAGATTATGTGGCATATACAGTATGTAATTTATCTGCGTCTCAAAAGAACTGTTTCCTGCATCGAGATAAAAAGCAGTATATGTTCTTCTGATATGTACGCTATGTTACTTAATAGTCTCATTAAAGTCCGTTTAGTAATTTTTGAGTGTAATACTGACAAACGTCCACTCAAACTTTTAAACGTAAAATATTAATAACTTCACGCATTTTTGCAGTTTAGGGCCGCGGTTTCTCTTTTAACAGTGTCATCTCTCAGTACTTGTTTTAAACCTCTTTGGTTATAATGATCGGCCTTTTAGAATACTGTAATTATTTCAGTTGTTCAACATTGATGACTATTAAATAAAGGTCTGCAAACAATGAGTGATTATTTCTAAGATTGTCTGGAGAGAGGCGAAAGCTCTTAGAGTCAGGCATTGTTAGATCTGAAGAGATTGATGTTATTGTTTTAACTATTATATTTATAATACAATAGCATGAAATAAGAATGAATTGAATTTGATCAATTAAAGTTAACAATTATAATCTGTAATATATTTTAATGGTAGAGTATACACAAATAATAGATTTAAAATATAATGTGTTATATTTTAGTTTTAAAATGGTAGAGTATATTTCATTGGATCATATGTTAAAGTCGCTTCCCGAGGAACTTATTGCCCCTTTTATTCATCTCAAGAATACTACTTATCTCAACCATATCATACCAAATCCCATTCTAATTAGCAACAACATAAAACCATAATAAAATCACTGCCTTCCAAAGAAAAATTGCATAAATATAGCAAATTTTCTCGAAGACCCTATTCAATAAGTCGACAACTCTAATAGCAGTAGTTTTACATAAAATTGAGCGTTCACTGTCCAACTCAATAACTCGAATCAATATTAAAAACCACTTTAAAGGCATTATAAAGCCTCAGGATTGCGTGTAGATATCGCTTTTGTATGAATAAATAAGCGATTCGCGGTAAGGCCGGCCACACACGTGGGGGCCGAACATAAAGCTCGGACGTGAGCCGTAATTGTAGCAAATGATCGCGTGCAACCTGCCTCATGTTCGAGTACAATTGCCTTATAATATGATTATGCTGGATGTTATAATAAAGGTTTATGTTTGATGATAATAATAATAATTGTAAATTTGATTTTTGTAATTGTTTCGTTTTAATGAATGTTTGTGGTAATTGTTTGCAATTTAAAGTGATTTTAATTGTTTATTGGTGTTTGATGTTTGTATAAGCTACTAAACAGTTTTACGATAAAAATTATTTAGAAGTTAACATTGCCCGAGTCTTTTTAATTAGACAAAAGCTTACCTTAGGAAGAAAAGGCTTTGCTAAAGATATTAGGCATGAAGGTTATAGAAAAATCTTTAATTAACAACTCCTCTTAGAAATATCGAATTAATTTTAATTGCCTGTAATTTACAGACTATCTTGAATTTTGTTCAATACTTGTACAAAAACCCTTCATTTTCCACAATAAGTACTCGTTTGTGACAGTTTACACTACGTATCACGTTTCTAGCTCACGTTCATTTTATTACACTGTATAACAGCCGTATTTTCTCTTAATATTTTATTTATGAGAGAATACTTTAAATAATTTGCCTACATAACGAGTTTTTTTTGACGAAACAATATTATTATGCCTGTATCAGTAAAAATATGAATTTAATAATGTTAGCGTAAATAAGGCCTTTATGTAATAAGGCCTCGTTATTTACAGTTACATGATTTATTCACAAAATATTATAATAATGAGAGATGTATGAAGCAACCCGGTACTACGCAACGCTACGCCGTAGTGTCGTAGCGTGGCGTAGCAACCGTAGGCTTACTACGTAGTTTACCGAATTTTGTCGCTTGCTTTTTAAGCGCGACATATTTCGTGTGACGCAGGAGCGCTTTCGCACTGGTGGATTTTTGTGGTATGAAATCGAAATACCGAGCGGAAAATCTACTAGTGCGAAAACAACACTACTAGAACGTAGAACTTGTCACGTAATATCAGGTGTCATCATTGGTACTAGTAGTTCTCAATTGTTTGCTGTCACTCAACACCGTATATACAAACCGAGCATTACTGCATACTGCAAACATCTACTACTGCATATCCCTAGTGCAAAACTGCTTTTACCTCCGAATCTAATCTTAATACTATTTTGGGACCTCTTTAGTATTCTTTATTACCCTTTTTATTGTTCCACTGCTGGGCACAGGCCTCCTCTCACACAGAGAAGGATTGAGCGTCAATCACCACGCTTGCTCAATGCGGTTTGGTGATTTCACACTTTATAGTCCACAGTTTCCTCGAGATGTTTTCCTTCATCTTTAATCAGCCATTGGTGTTTGGAAAGTAGATACAAACTTAGAAAAGTTGCATTGGTACTTGCCTGACCTG
>NWSH02000050.1:11407782-11427715 GCA_002382865.2 Heliothis virescens | reverse complement strand
GTATGACCCCTCCCGCTGTGGGTGACAGCGGAAGGGAGTGTCAGACTTTTACTGACTAAAACCCACCGTGTTCCTTCGGGAGCCCTTTGTGTGCCAGGGCCGCGGTAACTCTTTCGAACAACCCGCAGCCCCGACGGGCTCTGGCCCTAGTGGGCCCCGCAGGGGTTTGCTGACACTCTCTGAGGAGCGCGTGGAACAACGCGCGCCGCCGACACGGGCCTGTCGTCTCTTAGGAGACGGAAGGACGATGAGCCACCCGAAACTCACCGCCCACAGACCCACGCCTACGGTGGCCGGGAGTCATCTCTCGACACCCGACGCCCGTGGTGTCTACCAGGTCCACGGCAACGGCCGGGATGGCCGGTGCGGACTCGCAGCCGCTCCGCCGCCTCCTTCTCTAGCATAACTGCTTCGCAGAAGGAGGCGACGGCATCCCATTCCCTCTCTCCCCGCACCATGGCTTGAACCAGGGCTGGGCGCGAGAGGTCGCCGCCGCCAATTGCCGCTACGAGGACACGGCGGTGCCCATCCCAGGCAGGACACACCTCCACAGTGTGCTCCACCGTGTCCTCTGGCTTATTTTGGTCTTAAAATGTTTGTACAGATCGAGGGAAGGTCAAACGATGAGAAAATATGATTATAAAAAAAAACAGGATCCGCGTACGAAGTCGCGGGCAGAAGCTAGTTTTACAATAAGAAAATTACCTTTAGAATAATATATTTTTGTTATGAAAATGTATGTTGTTATTTTTTGTAATAAGTTTTGCCAAAAGTATTATTTACAAAAGCTAATTATTTCAAGACAAGATAAATCAAGACCGAAAATCTAAGAATTTTACAAAGTTCACCCAATATTATACAAAATAATTACTTGTCGCGATAAATTCCACTTTATTTTTACAGCCTATAAAAATTTTTCAAATTAATAGCATCTAATTAAAAAAGTTATTTTATTGAGATGTTAAACGTCGAACATATTTGATAAGTACGTAATTTTTTGGTCGGGATTTAATTAATGGTTTTTATAGGAACAAAAAGTGCATAAGCTTATTATATTTAAAAAATAAAATTCCTAAGACAAAGAACTCTTTGGTAACTCTGGGCGAAGAAAGTGTTACGGAGATTTATTATAATAATCTTAGTAGCAGCCTAGTTAGTCGGAGTTTGGATTTTAATCTGGTATGAGATATGGCAAAATGTCTGACAAAAAGAAAAAGTGGATAGGAAGTACAGGGGGGTATATAAAAAGTCTATTAATATTATTTTAAAACCGTATTACACTTGCACAGGTTAATGTCAGTCAAAAGAATTTTAAGTAATATGCAAACCCCACTTCTGTTAAAGTATAGAGAATATGTTCATATCTCATGCCATGGATGACAATTATTACGATTTTTACAGCTATTTCATGTAACAATAATTTTTGATGAGGATGGTGAAAAGTTCTATTTTGTCATGTAATGTGTCTAAAATGTCAAAATATAACTCTTATATGTTTTTTTGTAATAGCCTAATAAAAGGACGTATGTGCACTTAACTCTATTACTCTAAATTGACCTTTCAACTGGACGTTCGTTCTACAAATAACGTTCTAGAAACTTCGTTATATACACAGACATACATACGTGTCTAAACACACGTGGAGCGATATTTGAGACACCGATACAATAATTCAATTTAGTTAATTGAAAAGGTAACACAAGTATTTCGTGGAAGCCATTAATTAATGAAAACGTGTAATCTAATATGTTTTGGTGTCGAACTATCTGTGCGGTAACGAGCTGATTAAAACTGATCATATTGTTGTGATTTTAGATAGAAATATTGAAACTTCTAAATACATGGCGATATTCTGTATTAGTAAATATTTTTTTAAATGTAAATATTACCCGATTACTATAATAAGTATAGAAGTCTCAAGCGCAACTTTCAGTTGAAACTTGACAAATGTCACAATAAGTCTTTCCATTTCGGTGAATATTGTTTTAACTATATGTATATATATATATATGATTCGATGTCTGTCAGTTATTTGCCTAACTGATTAAAAGCTGTAGAAAGAGGTGAAAAGTATACAATCTATCTAATGTTATCGAGTCAAGTCAAAAAACCTATTCATCCCCCAGGGACAATTCGAAGGTAAAACAAGAAAATCTACGGTCCCTCTATGATTTATGTTTCAAACAGAATTATTAAGATATCCAACCTGCCATAAATTATAGACGAAACGCATTTGCGGACGGTGACGATGTTTTTGTCGACCCTACCGGTGTAAGGTCAGCAGCGAAGATTTAAATTTTCATGTTGATCGAATCTGTATTTAATATCGATTTTGGTATGGATTTGTGAATATGTAATGAAAATTAAACGTATGATTCTAGTAGACACATATATCAGTAGTACTTCATGGACAAAAAACCATTTGTTATTTATTTATTTTTACCTTGTGTTGTCCCACTGTACAAAAGCCTTCCTTCCCTCTTTTCACTTGTCTCTATCTGTTGCCACCTAAGGCGATTTAATTTGTGCTCAAGTAAAATACAAATAAAAGATACATTTTTTTATTCCATTCCACATTAAATATTTAACACAAACTAAACAACACATTCTACCAAACCAGACCTATAGGTCAATAGCAATCAGAAATAAATATATTTTTAGCTACTTGACCACAAAAATACTCACAAATAATAAAAGCATTATCTTTCGTTCACGTTTCGCTGCAGTCAAGCAAACCCAGCCCGATGTCACACATGGCAAAGTTTTATTAAGATATCCACTCCGACGATAAATCATGCTTGGACAAAATGCAATTGTAGCCGCTGACTGTTTTTGCCGACCCTACCCGACCGTCATATTGTACGGTTTGCAAAAGACATTACCGAAAGTTTTATTTTTCATATCATTTGCTGTGTCATGTGTTGTGTTTGGAATTTTATTCAAATGCATCCGATAGTTTTGGAAGTTATTTCCACCAAGTTCTTTATAACAGCTTAGGGGGATTTGATTGATGGAAATATTGAGGTAAAACTTTTATATGTGGTTTTTATAGGTTTTGGTTGGGATATATGACTATGCTGTCACTATTTATATAACCTCTCTTTTATGACATTTATTTATTTTACAACGTATTTTTTAAATTTTTAAATGTAATTATAAAAAAAGAATCTCGGGCACAGGGTCCAAGGTACCGGTTAACAACCTCTCTTTATTTTTACATGATGCCTCATTGGTAGTGCAGATCCTAGAAAATAATATTACATACCAGAATTCTAATAGAACAATTGATCTTTAACTCTGGTTGCTATTGAAATGTACATACACCAAATTGTATACAATCTTCACGTATCATTGGTTACACAGTAAATCTATGGTTGCAACATACAGTTTGATAGTGGATAAATGGCAGCCATCATGCAAGTGTAATGTTACGTTTATAGTTTATCTATCTATCTCTTGAGCTTTCTTATATGGAATTTCGTGGGTATATGGAATTTAAGAAATGGTCGTCTTCAAGACTTTAGTTGAAGTAATGGGAATTGTCATATTATAAACATGAAATTCATTTGGCAATGTGTAGACCTCCTCTTAGGACATCTCTCTTTAATTTGTGGATGCATTATATTAGTATAACATTTTAACTATTTAAATACTTGGAAGAGTTGTATTTCATTTCTACCTCATAATCTATGTAACAAAGACAATGCACTCATATTTTTATTTTATCGAGAAATTCCAAATATTGCTTTTTTTGTAACAACAATTTTCATCCTTTATTTAAGCTTGTTGCATAAAAACAGCACCAACAACGGCACGTTATCTTTTGTTATATTTTTTG
Organism: Heliothis virescens; assembly: GCA_002382865.2. NCBI lineage: Eukaryota > Metazoa > Arthropoda > Insecta > Lepidoptera > Noctuidae > Heliothis > Heliothis virescens. The sequence goes on along the minus strand of NWSH02000050.1, from coordinate 11,423,877 downwards.
ACATTTTAACCCTCTCAAAAAAGGTTCACCTGCTTCCACTGGCTTATTTAATCGGATCGGCTATAAAGTCCATGGTAACTGTGGTCGGAAGGACCCAACTATCATCGCTTTACGCGTGTCGATAAACGCGAGTGGTGACGTTAACCCTCCCTCACGGGTGGATGGAGCGCCCCGCTTCCTGAGGGTTAAATGGCCGTGATGCTTTTTTGTTTCCTTTTTTGAATTTTTTGGCGAGTCGTTTTTGTTTCTGTTTTAGAATGTGTTTGTCATGAGGATGTATGATAAGTAACAGTAAAAGTAAACTTTTTGGAAAATTTTGTTTTTTCATGTAAGTCGTAAGGGATTTCAAGGGTTTTCAGAAACCTTTATGGTATCATAGTGATTAATAAGTGTTATACTTAGATACATTTTACTACCAAGACACACAAAGTAAAACATTTTTTTTCTACTACTTTTCTTAAAATGACATTCACCTTGACCTTGACTTTAGCCATCACTACGACAATCAGCGTTCACAGCACCCTTCTATCACGCCTCATTTGACTGCACCTTAACCTATCACCGTTTAACCCTGAAACGCCACTTAAATACCATTACCGAGCAAAACGTCCGTAAGTCACACGCACGCGATAACAAGGACAAGTCGGTCTTGAGTGCTAAGTGTTTTACTCGGTCTTAAGTAATGTCTGAACGTACAGCTATTGTTCGTTGTTGGAGGGTTAAGTTTGACCTTGACTTTGTAATGACTTTTCTTCATATTTAGTATGCGGTGAGGATTAATTTGTAAAATTACGATGAACTTAAATAGTCTTATAATTTTTTTTGCACTGCATTACCAATTTATTATTATAAATATATTTTTTTATGATTTTTTCTGCTGAAATATACAGGTTCGGAGTCTATGCAAATTTTTGCATCATCAATTTTTTTGCCTCCCCAGCTGATACTTTCACCAAGAATAAAAAAAGAAAGCATATTTAAGTAAAGTTATAAATAAAAAGCCAAGCCAAAATTAAACCTAAGCTTTTTAGTTACTACACACAAATACCTCTAAATACAACAAGCTTTAGAATGTGTAACCACCATTAGGTAACACGTATATTAGGGGCTTTTAAAGTCGTTCGGCGCGGTAATTTGCGACTAAACGTCGATGGCAGATTACTGGCGCCAGCCACTTGACTCGCCCGGTGGAGGGAGTGTGAATGGGGCATATAGCTTTTGTTTTTTTTTATGTAGATGATTTTGGTATTTGTCAATATAGTTGGTTTTTAGAACCAGCAAGTCTAGCTCGAGGCTAATATTTTATTATGTAGCAAGTTCAAATATTTTTCCCTGAAAAGTAATGAAGTATAGTAATTATTACATGCATTTATTTATTACGTAAGTTTTATATATGTCAATAGAGTACCTACGTTACACCACGGTCTTACAATAAATAAATGTTCCAGACAGTTAATTTGAAATGTGTACTCAATTATCAATATCAATATTTATTTATTAATCTATTGGACCTCCAACAAAGAATATACACATCACAGTCTTAAAACTAGGACATAATAATCAATCTTGCATGTGCAATCCTTTAGATATTCAACGACCTAAAAATCTAAAACACAATGCAATTAAACCAATAAAAACCGCTGAGAAAATTCACAAAAAATCCCTCATTATTATTCTAAAGCTTTGCAGGAAGTAATCAGACGAAAATGTAATTGTCATCGCGAATAACATCTGCTGAATGTAATTTATTCACTGGAGACTGAGGATACTACTATATGTCCTCGTTATTAATGTTCGAGTGATTTATGAGCGAGTTTTTCTCGAACGTACGAGTTGTGAGTCGTGCGTGTTTGACTCAATGGGTTGTGGTTAAGGCTTTGTTGATTGATCTATCTCTGATAAATATGACGGTGGATTGTGGGTTTTTTTACAGTAGGTATATTTGTGTTTGTTAAGCATTCAAAGTAAACTACTCGGTCGATTGCTGGGATTGATTAACCTTCTAGAATCTGGGAAATTGTCGTAAGCGTTTTAACCGATTTCTCAAAAGGAGGTTTTCAATTCGATCCCGTATTTATTTTTTATACTTTTTTATGCGCGTTGCGAGATATCGTCGTCGTTTATGAACCGATATTAATAAATTGTTATTTATTATGGTATGCTGCCCAGGTGGTCCCATTTCCACCACTACAAATCTGATGATAGAAACTCTAAGAAATCGAGGGCAAAATAATATTTTTTTGTGTTTTAGAAGTCGTTTCGTTTTTGTAAAAGTTTTTTTGTCTCTCGTGCTCGAGCTCAATATTATTTTATTCTAATTTAAAGTAAAAAAAAATATATAATAACTTTATGCTATGCAAAGAAAAATATATTTTACCAAATTCCAGCTGAATCATAAATTGTGTTCAACAATTTGTATGCACGTAGTAAGTCTTTGTAGCGATAGCAAAACAAATTGTAGCAGTAATGAGTAATTGGATTAGAGCGGAAAACTCAATAGACGACTGTTTTATTTGCGTTATGTCTTTATTATGCATACATTTGTTCCTGCAAATGTTTTGTTCTATAAAGAACAATATTTTGTTCAAATATGCACCTTATTGTCTATGCACAAAGTTTTGTTTTCATATCAGATTTTAGTGTCGTCTTATATGTAGTTTTCCGTTCTATAACGAAGATTCATTGCTCAAGTACTGACTTTTTATAATTATTATCAATTAAAATACAAAATCTTTCTTCTTGCACAGTCAAGTAAAAATAAACTCTTCTAGATCTTAGAGTTTCAGTTTACGACCATACCCACTTGTTACATATCGTAAAAGAGACCACAAAATCACGCGTATAAATTCTTCGTTATAGCTAAATACACTCATTTAATCATGGAGTGACCGACGATCGTAAAATAAAGCTTCGGTCAGTTCAGGGGAAGGGTCAGAAGAGGATGACACACAGCCACGAGCCACACTTTGAAGTAAATACTCTGGTTTTGTAAACACACTGAAGTATGTTAGGAAGCGTCCTTACATTACGTTTGATTTGAAATTACATGTTTTTTATTAATGCGGATTTTACTTAATAAATGAGGGATTTTTATTTTAGTGGTTTTACTTTTACATTTTGATGTTGGGCACTATTTAAAGAGTTCGTTAAATCAATGACAAGGGAAGCAAATATTCAAAAAAGACTAAAGTTAACTAACTATGAACGAAATATATCTAAAATCTTGGAAAATAAATTCTTATTCTTATTCTAAATACATTTCCAAATTCACGCCAAAAAAATAGTCACCCATAACCGTACATTCCACAAATGATTTAAATTAAGCACAATTACCATGCGTCTATATTATTCAAACAAAAAAGCAAAAATGTCCATTCATTGGACTTCCTAAACAATCCGATGAGAATCGTATGAAAATTCCACACATCCAATTTGGAACAATGTCCACGATATTACTGAAATTCCGGCATCCAGCTTGTACCTGAATCTTATGTCTGTAGGTACCTATATACATGTGCTTGTACGGTTCCTATTGTCTATATGTTCTGAATTTGTGCGAATAAAAATATTGGGTGTATTTCGTTTGAATAGCTGCTTATCAATCGATGTTGGATGCAGAAATATCTGAGAGTAGTAATATAAAGAAATGAGGTGAGAGAGGTGATGATTTAATTAACTATACTAATATTATAAAGCTGAAGAGTTTGTTTGTTTGTTTGAACGCGCTAATCTCAGGAACTGGTCACGGACTGGTCTACTGGCCTGTTAGATAGCCCACTTATGGAGGAAGGCTATAGGCTACTTTTTATCCGGATGCGCCGAGTAGTTCCCACGGGACGCGGATGAAACCGCTGGCTGGTTAGGAAGTAGCATACTTGTGCTCATGGCGCCATTTTTGATTTGAGATTAACAAAATGTAAATAGATTAGATTATGTGTGGTACCAGAGATGTTACATAAGCTTATTTACTTTTATAATTTTAGGCAATGTTTTCTCTAAAATACAGGTTCTACGTGCAAAATACGGTACATCTGGTTATAATAAAAACAGCAAAACTTCTAGGAGATTCGTGAATACCATTTGCTATATTCAACCAATATACGAATATCATATGCAAACTATAACCGATCTCTTATAAATAACAACGTGGTAAACGCATGTATATCTTGGTGATTAGTTCATTATTTCTTGGAAAATCATGACATAGCTCTGTGCCCCGTCCATATTTATCACCATACACAGCTTAAATTTCCAGCGTCATATTCAGTAATTGCTGCATTTCATAATTTCAACATTTCTGGGAACTATCAAATAGTGCTGTCGTCCAAAGAAGCGTTCCATGTATGCATCCATATTAGTGTAGTATAAAGATTAATTGGAATCTGGAATTTTGGCCAGTGGAACATAAATTCTACATTTGTTATTACTGGGAATATGATTTACCAGCTGAATAAATTGAAGAGCAGAAAGTTTCAGTATATTGATCATTGCTTAATAAACAAAGCTGCAGTTGAGTACTTGAAACAAAACATATTACAACGAGTAGGCAGTTTCAAATAATAATACACACCGCACATTCTTTTACTTTTAAATTAGCCAGCAAAAATAAGGTTCCTTTTACAACGTACCAAATTATTATTTTTGATAGCTTCTTTGCATAACCAACAGCAAAATCTCCATCAGTACCCAGTAGGAGCTTCCAAAATTTTTACATAACCCAGCATTCATGACGTCACAAGAGCACAGCTGGGCGAGCCTTTAGCATTTATGCGAGCGACGTGAGCTCTATAAAGATGGCGCTTAAATTAAATTCATAAGCATATACCGGGTTATGGCCGTCAGCACTCGATACCGCGGGGGAATCGGGGACGGTTAGAACAGCGACGCTAATTGCACTTTTGTATTAATTTTTGTACGTGAATTTTGAATGGGGGTTTGGGGATTTTTATTTTCTATGTTGCTGACTGATGTTATGTCGCGAGTGTTACGTGTGGGAGTTCATCGAACATTTTGTGCTATGATCCCTGGGGGAATTGATGTTGCAAATTGTGTTGTACATTTATTTTATCTGTGGTGTTACATTTTATGTCAGTGTCTTTTTCTTATGCTCTTATTTTATATATTATATTGAGCTTCTAAGTATAAGTAGCATCAGTTTTTATTTAGCAGTTGAGTCAATTAAAGTTTATTTTATTTTTTCAATAAAAGTTAAAAAATATAGCGTAATTAATTAATTAGAAACGAATAACCTTTAATAAAAAGCGTCTCAATATAACCTTTAATTTCCAAAAATCCAATTTCAAGTTAACGAAGAAAAATAAAGTACTGACTACGTAAACGTTAAATAAAAAAAGGTTGAAAAGTGTAGTGTTGCCTCAGGCGATAACAATGAAAATAAAACTTAGTTTCGCAGTAACGAACGAATTTGCGGGGCAACATAGTATTATATAACGTGTTTTTTACACACCTATTTGTTGAAATACCGTTTCAGCTTTCTCCGTTTACACAAAATGAGTTCATGAGGCTTCAGACACGGCCCCTTAAAATGAACAATTAGGGCAAAATATTCATAATAATACATTTATTTTTAAGATTTTTTTGCGCACATATAAGGATTCCGTCTCGGGTTCCTTGCGATGAAAAGATTTTTTAAGGCTTGTTCGGCTTTTGTTTACGTAAACAATGACGAAATAGGTTAAAAATACTAAGTTACGCGGTTGCTATGGTAACTTACTTGATGTTTGTATTCACTGACGCTTGCTTTGACTTCTATAGCTATACTTATAACCAGGGGTGTATTTACCCTTAGGCTAGAAGGGCTATAGCCCGGGGCGGCAGGCCGCGAGGGGCGGCCGGCAGGGCGCCCCTGGTGGCTTGGTTTGGACGTTTGAAAAAATATTTTAAAACGTAAAACTAGAACATGAGCCCTGAGCCACCTTTTGCACATGTTGATTTCGTGTCTGAAGAAACTTGAAATTCTGTTAAAGTATGAAAACCGCCCTTTGTNGTCACGGACTGGTCTACTGGCCTGTTAGATAGCCCACTTATGGAGGAAGGCTATAGGCTACTTTTTATCCGGATGCGCCGAGTAGTTCCCACGGGACGCGGATGAAACCGCTGGCTGGTTAGGAAGTAGCATACTTGTGCTCATGGCGCCATTTTTGATTTGAGATTAACAAAATGTAAATAGATTAGATTATGTGTGGTACCAGAGATGTTACATAAGCTTATTTACTTTTATAATTTTAGGCAATGTTTTCTCTAAAATACAGGTTCTACGTGCAAAATACGGTACATCTGGTTATAATAAAAACAGCAAAACTTCTAGGAGATTCGTGAATACCATTTGCTATATTCAACCAATATACGAATATCATATGCAAACTATAACCGATCTCTTATAAATAACAACGTGGTAAACGCATGTATATCTTGGTGATTAGTTCATTATTTCTTGGAAAATCATGACATAGCTCTGTGCCCCGTCCATATTTATCACCATACACAGCTTAAATTTCCAGCGTCATATTCAGTAATTGCTGCATTTCATAATTTCAACATTTCTGGGAACTATCAAATAGTGCTGTCGTCCAAAGAAGCGTTCCATGTATGCATCCATATTAGTGTAGTATAAAGATTAATTGGAATCTGGAATTTTGGCCAGTGGAACATAAATTCTACATTTGTTATTACTGGGAATATGATTTACCAGCTGAATAAATTGAAGAGCAGAAAGTTTCAGTATATTGATCATTGCTTAATAAACAAAGCTGCAGTTGAGTACTTGAAACAAAACATATTACAACGAGTAGGCAGTTTCAAATAATAATACACACCGCACATTCTTTTACTTTTAAATTAGCCAGCAAAAATAAGGTTCCTTTTACAACGTACCAAATTATTATTTTTGATAGCTTCTTTGCATAACCAACAGCAAAATCTCCATCAGTACCCAGTAGGAGCTTCCAAAATTTTTACATAACCCAGCATTCATGACGTCACAAGAGCACAGCTGGGCGAGCCTTTAGCATTTATGCGAGCGACGTGAGCTCTATAAAGATGGCGCTTAAATTAAATTCATAAGCATATACCGGGTTATGGCCGTCAGCACTCGATACCGCGGGGGAATCGGGGACGGTTAGAACAGCGACGCTAATTGCACTTTTGTATTAATTTTTGTACGTGAATTTTGAATGGGGGTTTGGGGATTTTTATTTTCTATGTTGCTGACTGATGTTATGTCGCGAGTGTTACGTGTGGGAGTTCATCGAACATTTTGTGCTATGATCCCTGGGGGAATTGATGTTGCAAATTGTGTTGTACATTTATTTTATCTGTGGTGTTACATTTTATGTCAGTGTCTTTTTCTTATGCTCTTATTTTATATATTATATTGAGCTTCTAAGTATAAGTAGCATCAGTTTTTATTTAGCAGTTGAGTCAATTAAAGTTTATTTTATTTTTTCAATAAAAGTTAAAAAATATAGCGTAATTAATTAATTAGAAACGAATAACCTTTAATAAAAAGCGTCTCAATATAACCTTTAATTTCCAAAAATCCAATTTCAAGTTAACGAAGAAAAATAAAGTACTGACTACGTAAACGTTAAATAAAAAAAGGTTGAAAAGTGTAGTGTTGCCTCAGGCGATAACAATGAAAATAAAACTTAGTTTCGCAGTAACGAACGAATTTGCGGGGCAACATAGTATTATATAACGTGTTTTTTACACACCTATTTGTTGAAATACCGTTTCAGCTTTCTCCGTTTACACAAAATGAGTTCATGAGGCTTCAGACACGGCCCCTTAAAATGAACAATTAGGGCAAAATATTCATAATAATACATTTATTTTTAAGATTTTTTTGCGCACATATAAGGATTCCGTCTCGGGTTCCTTGCGATGAAAAGATTTTTTAAGGCTTGTTCGGCTTTTGTTTACGTAAACAATGACGAAATAGGTTAAAAATACTAAGTTACGCGGTTGCTATGGTAACTTACTTGATGTTTGTATTCACTGACGCTTGCTTTGACTTCTATAGCTATACTTATAACCAGGGGTGTATTTACCCTTAGGCTAGAAGGGCTATAGCCCGGGGCGGCAGGCCGCGAGGGGCGGCCGGCAGGGCGCCCCTGGTGGCTTGGTTTGGACGTTTGAAAAAATATTTTAAAACGTAAAACTAGAACATGAGCCCTGAGCCACCTTTTGCACATGTTGATTTCGTGTCTGAAGAAACTTGAAATTCTGTTAAAGTATGAAAACCGCCCTTTGTGTTGTGCGTGGATTTTATGTCTCACGAAATTCAAACTTCAATTAAAGTATTCAAGCCGCCCCTTGTCCTTTCCAGAACCGGTTAGAACCGTCAATTTTTTTCCGCCTCGGTTTTTTTATGTCTGAAGCCCCAATCGCTGCGTGCAACGTCGGCGACGTCGCCGACGCCTCGCAAAATTTGTTACGTATTTATTTCGTTTTGCGAAACATGTTTCATCCTCGAACTGATAAAAATTTTCGCGCTCGCTTCGCTCGCGCATTCTTATTATATGTTACCAGTTCCTCCTCGCTTCATGCTTCCACAAATTAACTAAAACTAAATTAACCAAAACGGCAACTTCAGCTTTCAACAAATCGCACTCGCACCGCTCGCGCCCTTTTCTTTTCGGTGTTTACACGTCAAGCTGAAAAAAATTTTTCGCGCTCGCTCCGCTCACGCATTCTTATTTTTTCCTATATACTTCTTGACTTCATAAACTATACATTATCAAATAAAATTATCAATTGTTACATGACCAACACTGTAGAAACCCACCCGGCACAAAAGCTGGCGAGGCGTCGCAAACTTGATGTCGCCGACGTGCCTATTTGGTCTAGCGCCGCCACTGCTTGGGCACACATTGATATTTAGACATGAGATCAGTGGCGCAGCGTGTGGGAGTCAGGGAGGCGCATGCCCCAGTGGCACTTTTTAGTGGGTGGAATTGGCAATTTCAATCATGGCAATTTCACAAAAATTATAAAATTACATATTGTAAAATTTTGTCTCTTCAAACGAAAAAAATTCGCGCTCGCTGCGCTCGCGCCTTTTCAATCCCCGGCTTCTTTTTTCTTTGTTTACCTTTTTAGGGTTCCGTAGCCGAATGGCAAAAAACGGAACCCTTATAGATTCGTCATGTCTGTCTGTCTGTCTGTCTGTCTGTCTGTCTGTCTGTCTGTCTGTCTGTCTGTCCGTCCGTCCGTATGTCACAGCCACTTTATTCCGAAACTATTAGGACTACACAGTTAAAACTTGGTAGGTAGATGTATTTCATTGACCGCTTTACGATTCTTATGAAAAAATAAAAAAATAATAATATTAGAGGGGGGCTCCCCATACATGGAACTGAAACTAAAAAAATTTTTTTTCATCTAACCTATACTTGTGGGGTGTCTATAGATAGGTCTTTAAAAATGAGATTGAGGTTTCTAAAACCATTTTTTCCTAAAGTCAATCATTTTAGAGTAAGACATTCCCAAAGTGCCAAAATGTGTGTCCCCCCCCCTGTAATTTCTAAACTACCAAAGTGAAAAATCTGAAAAAAATATATGTTATAGATCTCAATAAAAACTACTAACCAAAATTGGTTTGAACAAGATACAGTTAGTGGTTTTTGAGATATAGCTCTTTTTCGGTAACCGCAAATTATAACTTTGTTATTCATATATTTGTGTTTTGGCTAATTGTAGGTAATAAGTACGTTTATTTTTCATAGATATTGGAACGGAACCCTTCGTGTGCGAGTCCGACTCGCACTTGGCCGGTTTTATTCTTCTAATTTAAAAAAATAAACCGGCTCGCTTCGCTCGCATCTTATCAATCTTCAAGTTTTTTTTCCGGTGTCTACCTTTGAGACTCCAAACTAACAAAAAAAATTCGCGCTCGCTGCGCTCGCGCCTTTGCTATTACTATCTTTTCATGTGTCCCAATGTTATAAGGGCTGAATTATTTTCCAACTTAGGCATTTTGCGATACGGACAAACTGTGGCGTAGTCCATTTCCATCCTAGTCCTATCCGATAATGAAAATGAAAAAACATATTGTTTACATTTAAAATAATATGAAAAATGCAACACGCTATGAAAAAGGTTTAAAATCACTGATAAGATGAAATTTTTAAATAAGCGTTCCTAGCTCACTACGGAACCCTAAAAACTATTTAACATCGCGTCTTATCGAAGAACGGCTGATCAATTTCATAATTTTGAACATCGAAGCCGATTTAACAAATACAATTGACTACGATGACGTAATAAACGAATTTGTTAAAATATAAAATCTATAATTTGTTTTTCTTTCATTCCTTGATGGGGCGGAAAGCTACAGGAGCCCGGGGTGCGTAATATAATGCTTTAAATACGCCCCTGCTTATAACATATCGTGTCGAGTGTTTTATCAAGAAAGTTATAAAGTGAAACCACCTTATTTTGCTATTAAAATATAAGTAGCAAAAGTATTTTTTTTTATTAAATAGCTGTTTTCGCGGTTCGCTCCGCGCCCCAAGAGAACTACTTCCAGCAACTAGATAAAAAGCTTTGCTTTAATTCTCTTCTGAAAGCGTGACAGACAGAGCTACATTCACATTCATAATATTAGTAAAGATTTACACAATATGGTAAATGGCGGTATGAGACGTAAATTGAAATTTAAGTAGATACAGCAGATGGAAGACTAATTCTAATCTCATAATTGGTATCACTATTTCAATGAGCGTGTACCTACGAGATAGTTTCGACATCAAAAACTATAAAGCATTTATCTTATGAATGTCTGGTTGGCAATCTGGTTTTCAGCTAATCACAATTCTTCATTTTTGAAGTAGCGTCTAGACTTAATTTTATAAATGACTATTTTAGTAATTAAAAACTAGCTTCTGCTCGTTTCTTCACATTTTTTAGAGATACTGCGAAAATCACTATCCTTAAATTAGGATTTGAAATTAGGGGTCGTTCAGACACGGCGGGAACCGCGCGATTTCCATGCGATTCTGAAATCGCGCGGGCCTTATTTGTATGAGTTATTTAGTAATCGTTCAGACATTACCCCGCGATTACTGCCAGTAAAATGCGCGCTTCCCGCATGTATGAACTAGGGCTAAATCTATACTAATATTATAAAGCTGAAGAGTTTGTTTGTTTGTTTGTATGTTTGTTTGTTTGAACGCGCTAATCTCAGGAACTACTCGTCCGATTTGAAAAATTCTTTCAGTGTTAGATAGCCCATTTATCGAGGAAGGTTATAGGCTACTTTTTATCCGAAAGCGCGCAGTAGTTCCCACGGGAAAGCGGGTGAAACCGCTGGTGGAAAGCTAGTGTTATTATATTGTTCACAGTTCATATATATGCTATCAACTAACAAACTATCTGCCTAGTCGTTTCCCAACTGTGTTGCTGAGTTGCTTTGACTGAACTAACTACTAAGTACAAAATATCTGTGTCATAATTATTCTATTACTTATTACTTATTTAAATATGAGCCGAATACGTAAAAAATCTAGATTCTAACAAAAATAAAATAATTACGGAGGCCCTTTATCATTATTAAGCCATCTTTTACATCTAGTCCGCCATTTGTAATACCTAGACGGGCTTTGACTGAGAATTTTTTGATGAAGGATAATATCTGAAAAAACTTAAGCCCCTACTCTAGAGATTTAGATATTTTATTACTTTCTAAAATTCTTTAATCATGGAATGGAATTGTGTGTCTATATTTTGTTCAATTATGATATTTTTTAGGGTTCCGTACCCAAAGGGTAAAACGGGACCCTATTACTAAGACTCCGTTGTCTGTCTATCTGTCTCCAGGCTGTATCTTATAAACCGTGATAGCTAGACGGCAAAAAAAAATCACAAATAATGTATTTCCATTGCCACTATAACAACAAATACCAAAATTAAAAATAAATTTAGGGGAGTCTAGATACCGGTACGGAACCCTTCGTGCGCGAGTCCAACTCGCACTTGGCCGGTTTTTTTTTAATATTTTCCTTACTAATCATTAGAATTCATCGTATAAATTACCATACTTATCACATATCGTTAAATTCCAAAATCTAGAACACCATTTTCTAAAATACGTGTTGAACATGTGTTTATCTTTTTTGTATTACGACTCCAGTTTAGACACAGGCTTTAATATATTCAGCACTAATAATAATAAGAGTAACCCCAGAATTTGACCTTCATATAATCTTAATATTACAGTTATGATATTACAGACCTTAGTACGCACAGACAAGGGACCCTCCTAATATTGCTTTGTACCACGACATTTTTGATATTATTTTCCAAATCCCTTTGATCTCTGCCATTTAATGTTTTTTAATATCTCTTTTGGCGAGCACCTTTGAGGTGTCAACTGAAAAAGTAATTCGATATTTCAGGTTTTATTTTTGTTGATTTGAAAGGAAAAACATTCATGTCAAAAAATGTATTCATCACAAATCTAAGGCCAAACATATGTTACCTTGAAATGCAATTTACACTGCATACCAAAAAAATCTACACAGCAAAACATATTTCCTCGTCCTCTTTACAAAATTGTCGAGTACTTCTCTCAAAATGTAGTCAATTTACGACATTTTTCTCATCATATTGGATAAAATTATGAGCTCGCTTCATCAAGAGTCGCGAGGTTGTGTTCATTAATTTTATGAGGCTAATAAACATGCTAAAGTACACTAGAGATCATAAATTTGGTACGACGTACCTGTGAATTAGCTGCGTGTAATTATTAAAGCGTAATGTGAACGGGGTGATATGTGTGGCTTAAAGTGTAATGAAGTATCGTTGCACTGTTGATATTGCAATCAAGTTTAAAGTCATAGAAAAGTTTTTACGTGCGTAGAAGTTCTTAGGCAATAATGAAACATGTTTTACTACAATAAGTTAAAATATTAATCTTGCTGAAAAAGCAACAAAAGCATATCGCTTGGAACTCGAAATATTTATATTTAGTTCTAACCGAATTTTGCGGGCGGATTTTTTCCCTTTAATATCTAATATTTTGGGCACGTTCCGCTGTGAGTAGGCCAGACGAAAATTCATAAGTCGGCAATATGGCGGCGGGTATATTGAAAAATAGTTATTTAGATTATTGTTGGAATCATGCGAACAGACGGATGGAATTTGGAGGTTTTATTCGTGATGGGATTTCTGTATCGGTGGTAGTTTTAATAAAATCGCCGCGAGCGTGAATGCGAATTTGAAATTGAATTATAAGGCTTTCAGGTGTAATTTTGTGTTTTGTTTTGTAATTTGAGTTTTGTCTATAGCATTATTTATTTTGATGCGGGAAAAGTGACGCTACCACAATAACTAATACTAAAGTAGGAATATTTAGCAAACCCATTGTGTCCGACCCTTTGGTACAAACGACAGCACATTTTTTTTTTTTTTTATATCGATGGGAAATCATCAGTATAACCCCTCCCGCTGTGGGTGACAGCGGAAGGGAGTGTCAGACTTTTACTGACTAAAACCCACCGTGTTCCTTCGGGAAGACGACAGCACATTAAGTTACCACAATTTATCAATTTCTTACAATAGATTTTCAACCTTATCACAATAGTGGTACCTATCCGACATTAACAAACTAAAAACTTGACATTACGAAAATCTAATAACGGTCATTTGAATTAGACTGAGTGATTTTTTTCTAAATTATAATAATATGTAGGTGCTTACCTACCATGTACGTACTGATTACTTATTAGGTATCAATGTTGATACCCAAGTAATCAGTATTTCATGATTATTTAAAAAAGTCTCTGGTACAGAATACACTGCCTGGCCTACAAATTGGCTCAGTCTCCGTGAAAAATTAGATCCATCAGCTTTGCGGGAAAAGCTTTTATTTGTTCGCGAGAACTTTTGTTTACTTGTCAATGGGAAATTATATTATTATTATCGGTACGAAGTTGACATTCTGGTTTTATTAAGGATTTTTGTGTCGTTAGTTAAAAGGGATCATTGTTTTAGGAAATGTATTATTAGCTTGAAAATGTTTTAACCATGTTATATTTATTTTGGGTTTGAACTTTGGATGGAAACGTAAGAACTGAAAAATATGTCGCGTAATTTATTTGTCATTTAGTTTTGAATTATTTGGTAATCCACAAAATGTTACTGTTGAATTTTACACAAATATTTCTTTACTATTAATATAATACATTGCCTTTTATTTTATAAATTACACCACCAAAGCAAATTCCACACCAATAACGAAAAAAAGAAAACTATTTGTAGTATATTGTTTACGTAGAAAAATATTGAAAGCAGGCCTGGAATTTTTGAATTCGGCCCATAATGCGAGCATATAGCGTAAAAATGTTCAGAACGAGGTCGAATGCGGCCGAAAATATGGTTATTGGAATATTTGCTAGCGGTCATTTCTAGTGGCATTTGTTGAATCTTGAGCGCCCATGTGGCATTAGAGTTGTGGTTTGTACAGACATTATAGTTTTGTAAATTTTTTGGTAACAAAATCTTGTTTTCTCAAGGTCTCAATTACCTAATGGGTAATTACTACCGAGAATCCGCATTTTTTACGTCTAGGTAAGCGGAATGTTTTTAGGATTACTTTGTTGCCCATTTGTCTAAACTCCATACCATCTACGTATCAAGATCGCCGGGAATTCAAAAGCGTCAAAAATCGTGTTTTAGATTTAATTTTCGTCATAATGTCTCTAACTTAACCAGACTTTCCACGTAATTGATTTGTACATTGTTATACCAGCATTAACACATCCTTCTTTTTGTTCCAGAACCTATCAAATGTGCAGATGTAGAAATGTAATACTAAAACTGAGGACATCCCCAAAAATGAAGCGGCGATCACTAACGACAGTCCGCGAGGAGTCACCACCGAAGTCTTTGTGCAGTGACGTCACAATTTACGTCATGGTGACCACTACAGCTGTCCTCAGTTACGTCAACAGTCTCAATGGGGACTTTGTTCATGACGATATACCTGCGATTGTGACGAATGGAGACGTGGTTGGGAGTAATTCCTTGAAGCAGTTGTTTTTAGACGACTATTGGGGCATGCCGATGGCAGACGCGAATAGTCATAAGTCGTATAGGCCGCTGACTACGCTGAGTTTTAGGTGAGTTTTAGTTTGTAGTTCATGTAGTTTAATTAATAATTACTGAGAAGGTTTTTCGTGGAATTCGTCTAATTTTAGGCACATTTTTATCGGTTTTTTATTTAGAATTTTGAGCAGCGCGTGATTCTACATAAATTATGAGCTTGTAAAAGGTTTTATTGTTTGAACACAATTTTTATTTTAGTGAAATAATCTATAGGAAAATTGGCATTTATTAAAAATAGTTAGCATTTTTTTCCATACTTAAAAAAAATATTCATGAAATGATCGGGTACGGTATTATAGTTCATAGTTATGACACCAAAAAATACCTCTTCGAACTTACTATAACAATTGCCAATCGCTATTGGGTCAACACAACCGCACGTTAACATCGAACATAGCAACATTCACCAAATTGACTCGCAAACTATTGTTCCAACGCAGTTGCGCGTTTATTTAACGCACGCGCCACGCAAGCTTGTGTGGAATGGACCTAACAATTACTAGTCAAATGAAACGTTAAACTAGAAATGGCTAATGATAGGTCATTAGGGCAAAGCTTAACAAAAGGAGCAGTGATTCGTACGCATTGTGTATTCACTGAAATTACATAATGATAAACAGGAATATTCTGAGTGGATGTGTAGTAGTCTGTATTCTTATTTCCATAAAATATTATTTGTAAGTAGATGATACAATCTTTATAAAATAATACTATTATTGTATTAAATATTTTACTATATGAGATGTACATGTTACTGATAGCCGATTTCTAAGCACCGTTGTTGTCTATGCTAATATTATAAAGAGGAAAACTTTGTTTGTTTGGCTCAAAAACTACTGGACCGATTTAAAAAATTCTTTCACCATTCGAAAGCTACATTATCCACGAGTGACATAGGCTATATTTTATCCGGGTACGGGCAGTAATTCCCACGGGATGCGAGTGAAACCGCGGGAAAACGGCTAGTTT
>NWSH02000050.1:11364103-11398093 GCA_002382865.2 Heliothis virescens | reverse complement strand
CTTTAAAGCGTCTGTGACCTGGCTACCCACTGGTGATCTCTTTGGAGAAACCGAAGGTTTTGTATGTGCAATTATGGACGAAGTAATGATGACCAACAACTATAGGAAATATGTTGTGAAAGACGGTACGGTTGACATATGTCGGGCATGTCGTCGTCCCGGTGAATCTATCCGACATATAATCTCTGGTTGTTCTCATCTTGCTAACGGTGAGTACTTGCACAGACATAATCTGGTAGCCAGGATAATACATCAGCAACTAGCTCTGAAATATAAGCTTGCGGAATTGGAGGTGCCATACTACAGGTATGTGCCCGACCCAGTTCTCGAAAATGGTCATGTCACATTGTACTGGGATCGACCTATCATCACTGATCGGACTGTTATGGCCAACAGACCAGATATAGTGGTGATAGATCGATTAGAGCGCCGCGCAATGATTGTAGACATCTCCGTGCCACATGACGAGAACCTCGTGAAGGCTGAAAAAGATAAACAACTTAAATATCTTGATTTAGCCCATGAGGTTGTCGACATTTGGCATGTGGATTCTGCAGTCATTGTGCCGATAGTCGTTTCGGCCAATGGCTTAATTGCCAAGAGCCTCGACTTACATCTAAGGAGGCTCTCGCTAGACGGTTGGATCAAGCGCTTGATGCAGAAAGCTGTACTTCTGGACACGGCACGCATCGTCAGGAGGTTTCTCTCTATGGAGCCCTGACCGCCGGTAGCTTGGACCATGTTCCCGATGCCGGTGGGAGACTATTTTTGTATTTTTAAATGTTTTTTTTTTTTTTAATATGTATTTATAAAATATTTAAAAATATAAAAATATGTGAATAAATGAATGAGAACAAAAAATGATGTGATCACTTAAGTAATGTAGTAAATTATCTAGATCGATACACGTGCTAGTTATTGTTCAACTTGATATATCAGAGTTAATCAATCATGCAATAATGGTTGATTGGTATATCAATTGTAAGGGACTATCAAATGCTCTATTGTTTGCCCAACTGTACAAGTAAATTGGAGCTTGAAATTATTATGGTTAGGGCTGTCCCTATTTCTTCGCGAAAGAAGGAATGATCCTTTTATTTTTCTTTGTAAATAATACGTTATTACTTAGTTGTGATTTTGTAGCTTAGATTCCTGTTTCATGCGCTTTGTAATGCAGCCTGAGTATTTGTTTGTATGTAATATATACACTATTGCATATATTTTATTTACTAGGCTATAATTAATTTACAATTCTGCTATTTAATACATCGCACTGTAAAAATCAATTTATATCTTAAAATTTTAGTTCCTACTATCCAAAGTATCAGTTCGTAATTGTAAGCAATATTATAGCAGCCAGAATAGTATGAAATATTAGTATTAGGAATATTTCTAGTAACAGCCCTACATCGAACATTAATTGCGTTGTGTGGGCAACTTGTATTGTATGGCCACTAGAGTGTAATAAAAATATATTGTTTGATGTATATTATAATAAAAATATAAACATCATTTGGCCAGCCTACTTATAATGTCGGATCGCTCTATATTACGGATTTTCATAAGTTTTAGTTTTTGGTAATAAAAGTATGTGATTGCTGGCTTAGGTACAGAAATTAGATGTCATGTAATGAAAGTTATCTAAAAGTGTTTAGTAAAATAGGAGATCAGCAAAATAGCTAATTGGTTATCAAAAACTTTGATGTGAATGCGTTATTGGAAAACTAACGTATTATTAAATTGTTCGAGTGCAAACTGTACAATAAGATGACCCCGTATGTATTTTAAAGCCCCATGTCAAAGAGCTTATGAAAGGTTTTAACCCTTTATAAAGCCTTTTATTCCACTGGCTAAATGTAATTATCATTATAAAGCAAAATAAATACAGAAGAAGTCAACGTCCCCTTTGAGTCATATTTCAATTTCCTGATTTTGGAATTTGACGCATTTTTGACAGTTCGTAAATTGTTGCTATCATTTTTCCATGTTTCAGAGCTAGCGTCAATGTCTAGCGTTGACAAAAATATTCGATTTATGAGCTGTTTTCAAAGCAGAGGTATTTATGAAGCCAGGATTTTAATTTCGTGTCCAAAAACTGTCCCTTTAAATTGAACGAAAATTGAACTTTTTCATCACTTTATAATTTTATGATAAAATAACGTATATTATATTTTAATTAACGTTAAAAGTCTGATATTTTTTATAGTAATTATTTAATTATCGTAACTGATAAATATGGCAATAATAAAAGTCACCATACTTATAAAACATAACAATATCAAAGCACAATAAAACAACAAATTAAAACTGCACACTGCCAGCGACCAAGTACAAAATATTTTCGCTAAAGTTTAACTACCACAAAACAAACATAAAACGTATAACTTCACTAAGACTATGAAAACAAACACGAAAGCGGCCGAAATCGGATTACACGGGGCGCTTTTCAGCAAAAACCAATAGCAGGGACCAACTAGTGCTGCCAGTAATAAACCCGGGGAACCGGGACGGAAACGCGGAATTAAAGGAGCCGGAATACGGGACGCGGCGGCGGCGCCACGGGGTTTTTTGGTGCTTTTTATATTTCGTAAAAGCTAGTCGGAGTCGCTTTCTTGGGGCTTGGCGTAATTTATTTATTGTTTTACAACTATGCAGCTAGTTTTGCAGGATGTTTGTGAAGTTATCTTGTAAAAGATGAAGTTCAAACGAAGAGATCTTAAAAAAATGTTGCTATATTATTTTTGCGTTAACTTTAGTTAACGAAAGTATTTAGTAATTACATTTTGATCAACATGAATTTAATTTGGAAGCAGAAAACCGAGCAAAACTGAAGTCATCATTTATTCATGTCGCACAATATTCTATTTAAACTATCCGCTCCAAAACTAACGGCGAGCTCCGAAAATCCCAACCTTTTCAATATCCCGCGGGGCAGCCATCGTTCCGGAAAAACTGCGACGTTCCGGGGATATGGGACACGCGACAACACTACCCTCGAACGAACACCCAAGGGGCAGACGTATAGAGGTCGTGTAATCTTATTTTTTATAGAAACGTGAACATTTCCTTACATCTGATAGTGTGAATGTCGGGCGTGAGATAGAACTTTATCACTGTTTTTATTGATAATAGTGTGGAAGGCTGTACGATGTTATTGGTATTTATTTTGGTCTCGCATCAGCCTCGCTGAAGCTTTGTACGAAAATAAAATTGATAAAATAGGCTAATGCTTTAAAAGCATTTATGTTTTACGTTCAATGTTTTCTTCTCTCACTCACTCACTTCTAGTGAGTATAATAAATACTAAAACATTTTGTTAGGATAAAAGCTGGATTACTATGACAGATAAGCTCTGAACAAAATTTATTATCAAGTGTGAATGTTCGGACTTCAACTTTAGATACTATATTTTTCACAAACGTCTTTATTTCACAAAGTTTCAACCACCAATAAATAACACAGACCGCCCACGTTCCAATTTCGAAATCTGACGAATTTACTTCATAACTTTAGCGAAATAAACGCTCCATAAAGACTTTTTTCCGAGCTAACAAGACGAAACTCGATTTATTTATTACTAACAGGAGCTTTGATAAATAGCAACTTGGGGTATGTGCCAACCGCGCAAACCGACCGAATTAAAGAGACCACGCTCCGCAGCGGTGCCCGAATAAATTGGCGTGTATTAATCTTTGTCACCTAATACTTACTATTTACTTGATGAATTAGTGTGCACCTGACGTGATGATGAGGTGATCGTAAACTGAGATTATGTCTTAATTATTTGAAGACAATTTTTGATCTCGCAGCTTTCTTTGATGGGTCTAATGCTTGCTTGTAACTAATAATATTTGAGGATCTGGAAAGAGTTCTTTCATACATTTATAATTAGGTATAATCAACCACACCAAACACAATACATTTGCTCAACTATGATATGAGAAAAGATTACGCAATAGACTTTTCAAAACATTACTTCTTGATTAAAAATTAAGTTTATTTTCGGTTATGAAAAATTATATTCTTGCATACTTTTGAGATACTATTAAAATGATGTTACCTTTAATAATCCACTAGGACAAAAATTAAGTGTCAACGATGGGCTTCCGAAAGAGAGCGCGATGATGTCTCATCGTAAACTGAGATTGGAATTTGAATAATTTGCGGACAATTTTGGACATATTTGCGAAGCAGTTAAAAAGGGTTGAACATAAAGCATCGTATCTTTATCAAAATTATGATGATATTGTAAATATTGCAGCGGTCGGCTATTAACCCTATAAGGTTACGTAACGCTTCTAGTACGAATTGACAATATCATTTCAAAATACTTGAAACTGTTTAATGAATTGTACTTGGTGAAAAATGATGTAACACTTATACAAGCAAAGAAACTTTTACCGACTATTAAAAAACTAGTATAAAAAAATCATCTTATGATTCATGAGATAAGATGAGTCACGTTCATGACATATCAAGAACGTTGCTCGCATTAATTAAACATACACGGAACATACCACAATGCAGTATCTCCCAAAACAATCTTATAACATCAAAACCGAAGTCCCACTGCGATCTGCAGGCAATTGCACCGAACCGCACGCTTATACTGCGAACACACTGATGTAATGTAACATGAAATGCTACATTAATGTGACATGACGTCTGGCGTGTACGATTTGTGTATATCAGACGCTTCTAGCATTTTAGATCGCGTGCAGAAGATAATAGGACAAATTCTACTGTGACTGACGAATGCGCGGTAACTCTTACGAACATTGATGAAGGGCGGGTGTTTTTTGGGCTGTCTCATGTAATTTTGACGTTTCAAAAGTGCTGTTTTTAGCCCATTTTGAATAAATGCTTTTTGATTTTGATCATTCCCTCAGCCCCGGCCCTCAGCCACTGAAGTTTGCTGACTCTCTTTGAGGAGCACGCGCGCCGCTGATACGGGCCTGACAAAGGCCTCCCGCAAGCTTGAGAGATTCACACATACTCATCGTATTGGGCATGCATGTTGGTTGGATAGTTCTGAGCATCGGAGATAATATAATTTGCTTATACCTACTATAAGTAATGCTCCTTGGTGACAAATCTACGAATCGATGATAAGTTAACCTTTGCTTAGCATGACGATTGGTAGATGGATGATAAATCCATGGCATAGCCGTAGGGAGATTCTCTATATTTAGTTAAGGGTCCCGGCTAGTTCATAATCAGAAACCAATAACGTGTTACCTGTACTGAGGAGTTCAGATAAGCAGAGGGTTGTTGTATGTAACGGACTAGTACTGATCAGAAACATATGATAAGCAGACGCTCATTGTTGCTGTTCCTCTACCAGTACTGATTAGGAAGCTGACCCTAACTTGAAAAGACAAAGATAAAGATATAGATAACAACTACACAGAATTTAATACATCTCCGTCAATGTACACACAGCATTACACACGCGATTCAGCGCGGTTTGCGCTATAGGTCGTCCGGAACGACCGATGTGTTGCCGCGTGTGAAATCCGTAACGGACAATGAGTTTTAGGTTAGGATTAGGGTTTCTGCCTGACGGATCGCTTGTGGTAGATATTGTAAAATGGTTTGGTTTTGATTGAGCGTAGTTATAAAAAATGGCGTTTATTTATTTAATGAAATATGTCCGCCTATCAGCCTATCGGCAAGTAATAAAATAAAAGATTCTTGTAGGTGCAATTCTTAGACAATTGTTGAACTTTTTGTTATGATAATACCAGCCTTTCCCCGCGGTTTCATCTGCTTCCTGAGGGTTGTTGTCTAAGTAGTTCTTAGACAAAAAGTATCACAATGCTCATGTACAAGCTACATTACTACCAAGTTTAATCGAAATCCGTTTCGCCATTCGATCGTGAAGAAGTAACAACCATACACACACACACACTCAAAAACTTTTGCCTCTACAATACACACATATTAATGTTTCGATTAGTATGATAGTGTGAGATATAAATGTCCCAAACCCACTAGACAAAATCAATAACCCAAAACTGTCATTCATTTTATCGAAACTCATGTATACAGCGGCTCAATTTCCATGTAATTACGTAGAACGGACCGTGGACAGACTGATCCCACTTGTTACCACATACAGATCGACAGCGATATTTCGTTTATATTGATCGATGGTAATTGGCGACTTAGCGAACGCAAACTGCTGTGATTGGTGGTTTTGTGTTAGACTGATAGATGGCAATGTTTTGTCATATGTGTTATTGATTGTACGTATGAGTGAAATTAAAAAGGTGTTTTAGATTTTTCAACATTAGATATTTTTATATTGTCCAGTTGAAGGGCCTCATCTGGCTTCATCTCTTGCAAAGAATGACCTTTAATCACCACACTTGCTCAAGGCCGATTTCAAACTTTAGAGTCCAGATTTCCTCAAGATATCTGCCTTCGCTTTTACTTAGTTAATAGTATCTAAGATACATTGAAGCTGTCCACTTACGCCAGACTTTTTGACTTGACAGACGTTTTTACTGGGATCTTCTGCCTGATTTTTTTGTTGGACAGTTGCATTGCACTATAGCTATCAGTATGTTTTATTTTTTTCCTACAAAAAAATCTGTCACCAACTTTCGGTCGTGAGCTGGCAGCTTAAAAAGTACACATTAATGTTTACTTATTTTAAGACAATTGAACAGCAGCTACACGCTATTAAAAAAATAGTAAGTTTTACCAATCACATTACATTCAAAAATTCAGAACACAAAAACCGTTAAAAAACAAGCAATTTCATTGATTCCATTCCATTAACCCTTGAAACAACTTGTTGATAATCGTCAGGCAAACACTCGGGCGAGCCCTCAACTCGGCAAAAATAGCACCAGAGTAAACGTACAAATATTGACGGCCTCTTACACAAAATACTTGGGCGATGAAGACGTTTTACTGAGGGGAGGGGGGGCATGTGTGATGTGGGTCGAGAAATCTTGCTAGTATTGTAAATGGGAAAGTTTATGGTGGATGTTAGTGTTTGTATGATTTTAAAATGAGCTGTGTTAATATACAATCATTCGTAGATGCGTTTTAAGGTTGGAATTAATTCCCCCAATTTTTTAAACCTTTAAACAAAACCATAAAGAACAAGTAATTTCATTGACAAATAAATAATTACAGGATTAACTTATTTTTCAAAAGTTTGTGATCAATGTATCATAAGCAAACACAAAAATGATCTTCTAATGAGTTCTCTTCAACACACTGTTGCAGCATTCTCAATTGCATTATTCTATCCTATTGCTTTATTTTTCAAATCACAAAAATCTCTTCAACTCAAATCAAAAACAAATCTTAAAGCAATCTTTATAATACTCAAACATCACAGAATTCAGTACAAACACACAAACCATAATCTGTATACAATAATGGAAACGTTTACCGAACCACCATAAGAATTTCCCTGACGCAGCCACGAGCCACGAGCCACAATGCGAGGTTTCTTTAGCAAATATATTTTTATTTAGCCTGTCCCCTGAACGGTCGGGTAGCAATAAAAATATTATATACCTAAGTGCTCTGCGGTCGATGTTTGGTACAAGTTTGGGGATTGCGCTGGTGAGATTTTTAATATAATATTCTATCTTGAAGAAATACTCTCGTAATTTCGTAATGCCGAGTTCAGATGAAAACTATTTCCGATCGCGTAGATAAAAGCATCGTATAAACAGTTTCAACGCCATTTTTCCTGATGGCATGCCGGGGAAACTAGCGCTGAAATATACGATTTCGATATTTGCGATTTAAGACATTATAGTGCGGTTTAGTAATTAAGATGTTAAAAATATTTTCCTTCCATTTCACAAAGTCATCGGTATCCAAGATACCCTTAGAAAGTACATATAACTTGGAAAAGTTACAATAGCACTTGTCTGACTTGGAATTGAATTTACACCTGTACTTGAGAGACTTGAACTTTAATTACGAAACCACTCCTGCCAACATAAGAACTAATAAATGTCACCTACTCACATTTCTCCGTGTTCCCCTAGAATCTCATAACTTGCACCGCTATGAATGAAACATAGTCGGTATACTCATCGTTTATGCCAGGTACGAGTTTGTAGTTTGCGGTTTTCCTAGAGTTTCATTACGGGGGAGTTTATCCGCCCCTAATAAGATATAGTTGCGATATGTAATATTATAATGACTAAACTGCAGTCTATTACTTAAAGGATTAATTAGTTGGTCGGTTATTTTGTTGCGGGTGTTATTCTGTAGTTGGGTTTGTGTGTGTGAAGGCCTTTTTCAGTTGTGTATGATGTATGAATGGAAAATTTTAACATTGATAACTTGAAAGCGTTTGGGGAGTTTCACAAGGAGTCATGACATTAGCAAGTAATATCCTAGGTGTATTAAAATTGTACAGACAACGGCAGGTCAACGTATACCAATCTGTCAAATTTTACCAATCGAACATCTACCTTCTACTATTAATAAATAATAATAATAATAATAAATTTCTTTATTTTCTCTCCACACAAAGGATCACAATACTGAATACAATATTTTAATTTCTGTATATAAATAAGCTGCTTTATGCTCCTTTATGAGAGACTGGCGTCCATACTAGGATACCCTGTGTGACGGATCCCCAGGCTCCCACCTCGGACCAAATACAAGTTATTGACCTTAGGAATAGTTATTAAGTTCGAGACAAATTAAGAACTCAAGAGAAAAAAAAACAAAAGAATAACTAAGTAAAAGTAACTGAAAGACTAACCTAAAGATTATTTGTGATGTGAACAGTGTAATGTGTGTGACGTGTATAGTGTAATGAATGACAGTATGGGTGCGTTTGTGTTGTGGGGGTGTAAAGTGTGAGGAGAGGTATAGTGAACATTAGAGTGTGAGTGTGTGTAACACAGTCAAACCAACAGATATACTATAAAATATTATGAAGACACACAGAGCAATTGCTCCGTGGATTCATAATTTAATTTTTGTAACCAACTTGAAACTTTATTTTTACATTGCGAACTGGTTAGGGAGTAGATTGACAAGATTCTGTTTATCTTATTATAGAGGTAGTTGCCAAGAAAACCATAATGTCGTCGGAAGAAAGCAGTGTGTGATTGAACAGTGGGACATACATCGTGCTTCCGTCGTCTATCTTTTAACAAGTTTGGGTTATAAGTAAGAAGGGAATGTTTGCGGAGGACAGTCTTCAAAACGAAGAGTTGGCGTACTGTTAGCACTCCAACACGATCATACAGTTCTTTAGTTGGAAATAAGAACGGTAAAGAGTTACTGACCTTAAGAACTGCCCTTTGAGCACGTTCAGCACGGAGCATTGATGTTTTAGTTGCCCCACCCCAAACAGTTATACAGTAAGAGATTACCGACTGACAAAGCGCAAAATAAACCGTTTTCATAATGCCACTGTCCACAACGCAACGAATGTTTTTAAAAACGAACATTAATTTACGGATTCTTGTCGACAAAGCATCTATGTGTTGGTGAAAACTGA
Organism: Heliothis virescens; assembly: GCA_002382865.2. NCBI lineage: Eukaryota > Metazoa > Arthropoda > Insecta > Lepidoptera > Noctuidae > Heliothis > Heliothis virescens. Next base: position 11,388,594 of record NWSH02000050.1, on the reverse strand, counting down.
GGGCGTAATCTAGAATGACTCCCAGGTATTTTATTGATTCAGTCCGCTGCAATTTGGGGCATGAACAATGTTCATGGGAAGAGATACATGACGTTGAATGGGCGATAATTTTGAAATCGTCAAGAGAGAAATAGGGTTTTTTTTAAGTAAAATGAGATAAATTTAGTCTTATCAACATTAAGAGAAAGTTTATTAGTGGCTAGCCATGTCAATATCAGATTTAGACCCTGCTGCGCGTAATCGTATACCTCAGACCAGGTATCGGCCTCAAATAGAAGCGCTGTGTCATCAGCGAATGTTATGATCCTCCCGTTAGGCATTTTGAGCTCACAGAGGTCGTTGATATAGGTCAGAAATAATAGAGGACCGACAACACTGCCCTGTGGGACGCCGTGCACAACAGGAAGATCACAACTAGTCCACTTATCCACCTTAACTCTTTGGAATCTATTGGTTAGATAATCTGTGAACAGATTAAGCTGAGCATCCCTTAAACCAATGCATTCCAGTTTCCTCACCAGCAGAGGAACGGAGACTGTGTCAAAAGCCTTAGCGAGGTCCATAAAAATGACTATTACTTTTTTGTTCATATCCAGCTTGTCAGTAACAAAATTCGTCAGATCGTGAATGGCGTCACTGGTAGATAGACCAGATCGAAAGCCGTATTGTGAGGGAGATAGGAGCTCATTATTTTCTAGGTAGTTGACCAGACGTTTCTTCATAATCTTTTCCAATATTTTTGACAATGCCGGCAGAATTGAAATTGGTCTATAGTTGTTGACACAGGCTCCGTCGCCACTTTTGAAAATGGGCCGTATCTCCGCAATTTTCCAGGCATTGGGGAATTTGCCGGAATCAATGGCGAGGTTGCAGAGGAACGCAATTGGTGTATGAAGGAGATGTCTGTATCTCTTCAAGTATTGTGATAGGGTTGAAAATCTATCGCAGAAAAATGACAGATTGTGGTACCTTGATGTGCTGTCGTCTGTACTTTTCAGTATAAAAGTAACATTGAAAATTTTGAGAAAAGAGTAATTTAAGTTTACAACATCGTCGTGTGGTTGAAATCATTCTACATAATTGAATTTAATACGAAAAATAGGGTTACTATTTTAACTAAAGCAATTTAAAAAACTTATATAATTTATTGCTTAAAACCTAGCAAATGTTTACAAACAAGGCAAAAAAACGTACCACCCTTAAAAACATTTTTAACACAACCAACACATTTTCACAAACAAAATAAACACCTACCACTTTGCGAGTACAGAATAATAAATAACATTTCTAAGCATTGTAGGGATTAAAATAAGCCCTTTTGTAAGGGCTGGCCGGAGGGCAGTTTATACTATGTTTTATAGTAAGGGGGCGATGCTCGGGTAGAAACACTGCCTTTGCCGAAATTTTTGGGTGCACTGTATATTGATTTTAGAGGCAACAGACTGATAAGAGAACGAGACCAGGAAGATCATCCTCCTACTTATATTATAAAAAACGAAAATTTGTGAGTTGTATGTTTGTTACTCTTTAACACGTAAACGGCAGAATGGATTTTGAGGAAACTAGGCCGTAAAATATCTTATATATCAGAACAACGTATAGGCTACTTTTTATGCGGATGTGGGCAGCAGTTCCCCGGGACGCGGATGCAACCGCTTCCAGAATTTAGTAAGCTATTTTATTCATTGTAATATTAAACTTTTGTTTTTAGTAAAAATTATAAAATAATCATAGAAACTGATATATAACAATACATTAAAATGCTTGTCTAATGTACGTACATAAGCGCGGAAAAACAGTGCGTTTCACTTGACATAACAGCCGGCCATAAGACGGAATAAAGAAGGATAGGGGCGCAGGGCAAAGGGGGTTAAGAGATTATATAAAGGGTTAAGTTGGAAGGACCTTGCATATTACAGGATAATAACAAGGTTTGTAGCTTCACATCCATAAGGGTCGATCGATCTACGTTCCCAGTGCCGGTCCGTGGATGGGTGACCAACAATTTTCAAAAACCATATAATAATAATATATCGGGACACCTTTTCGCACACGGTCGGTTAGCCCCATGGTAAGCTATTAATTAGCTTGTGTTATGGGTGCTAACACAAATGATAAACTACATATTTATAATTACGTATATCCTTACTAATCCTTACTAATATTCCTTACTAATATTATAAATCAGAAAGTGAGTTTGTTTGTTTGTTTGTTTGTTCCGCTTTCACGCCGTAACTACTGAACCGATTGCTTTGAAATTTTGCAGACGTAAAGTTAGAAGTCCGGATTAAATAATAGGGTACTTTTTATCCCGAAAAAAATAGATATTCCCGAGGGAAAACAAAAATATTGTTTGCTTGATGGATGGATTGTAGATGGCGCTGTGTGTCGNGACCAAATACAAGTTATTGACCTTAGGAATAGTTATTAAGTTCGAGACAAATTAAGAACTCAAGAGAAAAAAAAACAAAAGAATAACTAAGTAAAAGTAACTGAAAGACTAACCTAAAGATTATTTGTGATGTGAACAGTGTAATGTGTGTGACGTGTATAGTGTAATGAATGACAGTATGGGTGCGTTTGTGTTGTGGGGGTGTAAAGTGTGAGGAGAGGTATAGTGAACATTAGAGTGTGAGTGTGTGTAACACAGTCAAACCAACAGATATACTATAAAATATTATGAAGACACACAGAGCAATTGCTCCGTGGATTCATAATTTAATTTTTGTAACCAACTTGAAACTTTATTTTTACATTGCGAACTGGTTAGGGAGTAGATTGACAAGATTCTGTTTATCTTATTATAGAGGTAGTTGCCAAGAAAACCATAATGTCGTCGGAAGAAAGCAGTGTGTGATTGAACAGTGGGACATACATCGTGCTTCCGTCGTCTATCTTTTAACAAGTTTGGGTTATAAGTAAGAAGGGAATGTTTGCGGAGGACAGTCTTCAAAACGAAGAGTTGGCGTACTGTTAGCACTCCAACACGATCATACAGTTCTTTAGTTGGAAATAAGAACGGTAAAGAGTTACTGACCTTAAGAACTGCCCTTTGAGCACGTTCAGCACGGAGCATTGATGTTTTAGTTGCCCCACCCCAAACAGTTATACAGTAAGAGATTACCGACTGACAAAGCGCAAAATAAACCGTTTTCATAATGCCACTGTCCACAACGCAACGAATGTTTTTAAAAACGAACATTAATTTACGGATTCTTGTCGACAAAGCATCTATGTGTTGGTGAAAACTGAGGGCGTAATCTAGAATGACTCCCAGGTATTTTATTGATTCAGTCCGTTGCAATTTGGGGCATGAACAATGTTCATGGGAAGAGATACATGACGTTGAATGGGCGATAATTTTGAAATCGTCAAGAGAGAAATAGGGTTTTTTTTAAGTAAAATGAGATAAATTTAGTCTTATCAACATTAAGAGAAAGTTTATTAGTGGCTAGCCATGTCAATATCAGATTTAGACCCTGCTGCGCGTAATCGTATACCTCAGACCAGGTATCGGCCTCAAATAGAAGCGCTGTGTCATCAGCGAATGTTATGATCCTCCCGTTAGGCATTTTGAGCTCACAGAGGTCGTTGATATAGGTCAGAAATAATAGAGGACCGACAACACTGCCCTGTGGGACGCCGTGCACAACAGGAAGATCACAACTAGTCCACTTATCCACCTTAACTCTTTGGAATCTATTGGTTAGATAATCTGTGAACAGATTAAGCTGAGCATCCCTTAAACCAATGCATTCCAGTTTCCTCACCAGCAGAGGAACGGAGACTGTGTCAAAAGCCTTAGCGAGGTCCATAAAAATGACTATTACTTTTTTGTTCATATCCAGCTTGTCAGTAACAAAATTCGTCAGATCGTGAATGGCGTCACTGGTAGATAGACCAGATCGAAAGCCGTATTGTGAGGGAGATAGGAGCTCATTATTTTCTAGGTAGTTGACCAGACGTTTCTTCATAATCTTTTCCAATATTTTTGACAATGCCGGCAGAATTGAAATTGGTCTATAGTTGTTGACACAGGCTCCGTCGCCACTTTTGAAAATGGGCCGTATCTCCGCAATTTTCCAGGCATTGGGGAATTTGCCGGAATCAATGGCGAGGTTGCAGAGGAACGCAATTGGTGTATGAAGGAGATGTCTGTATCTCTTCAAGTATTGTGATAGGGTTGAAAATCTATCGCAGAAAAATGACAGATTGTGGTACCTTGATGTGCTGTCGTCTGTACTTTTCAGTATAAAAGTAACATTGAAAATTTTGAGAAAAGAGTAATTTAAGTTTACAACATCGTCGTGTGGTTGAAATCATTCTACATAATTGAATTTAATACGAAAAATAGGGTTACTATTTTAACTAAAGCAATTTAAAAAACTTATATAATTTATTGCTTAAAACCTAGCAAATGTTTACAAACAAGGCAAAAAAACGTACCACCCTTAAAAACATTTTTAACACAACCAACACATTTTCACAAACAAAATAAACACCTACCACTTTGCGAGTACAGAATAATAAATAACATTTCTAAGCATTGTAGGGATTAAAATAAGCCCTTTTGTAAGGGCTGGCCGGAGGGCAGTTTATACTATGTTTTATAGTAAGGGGGCGATGCTCGGGTAGAAACACTGCCTTTGCCGAAATTTTTGGGTGCACTGTATATTGATTTTAGAGGCAACAGACTGATAAGAGAACGAGACCAGGAAGATCATCCTCCTACTTATATTATAAAAAACGAAAATTTGTGAGTTGTATGTTTGTTACTCTTTAACACGTAAACGGCAGAATGGATTTTGAGGAAACTAGGCCGTAAAATATCTTATATATCAGAACAACGTATAGGCTACTTTTTATGCGGATGTGGGCAGCAGTTCCCCGGGACGCGGATGCAACCGCTTCCAGAATTTAGTAAGCTATTTTATTCATTGTAATATTAAACTTTTGTTTTTAGTAAAAATTATAAAATAATCATAGAAACTGATATATAACAATACATTAAAATGCTTGTCTAATGTACGTACATAAGCGCGGAAAAACAGTGCGTTTCACTTGACATAACAGCCGGCCATAAGACGGAATAAAGAAGGATAGGGGCGCAGGGCAAAGGGGGTTAAGAGATTATATAAAGGGTTAAGTTGGAAGGACCTTGCATATTACAGGATAATAACAAGGTTTGTAGCTTCACATCCATAAGGGTCGATCGATCTACGTTCCCAGTGCCGGTCCGTGGATGGGTGACCAACAATTTTCAAAAACCATATAATAATAATATATCGGGACACCTTTTCGCACACGGTCGGTTAGCCCCATGGTAAGCTATTAATTAGCTTGTGTTATGGGTGCTAACACAAATGATAAACTACATATTTATAATTACGTATATCCTTACTAATCCTTACTAATATTCCTTACTAATATTATAAATCAGAAAGTGAGTTTGTTTGTTTGTTTGTTTGTTCCGCTTTCACGCCGTAACTACTGAACCGATTGCTTTGAAATTTTGCAGACGTAAAGTTAGAAGTCCGGATTAAATAATAGGGTACTTTTTATCCCGAAAAAAATAGATATTCCCGAGGGAAAACAAAAATATTGTTTGCTTGATGGATGGATTGTAGATGGCGCTGTGTGTCGAACCGAATTCCACGCGGGCGAAGCCGCGGGCGGAAAGCTAGTATTGTTATAAATAGATACATATTATAACACCCAGACTACAGCCAACAAACATGCTCATCACACAAATGTTGACCGTTCCGAGAATCGAACCCGGGACCATCAGCTCGGCAGTCCGGCATGGTAACTATTGCGCCAACGAGGTCGACCATATTATCTGCAGATCCTCACAAAATTTTAAATGTGATTGTAACTCTTTCTATGTGTGCTATTAGCAGCTCTTACCCGCCAAATCTACTGATTTAAGATTTTGTACACATAATATTGTTGAGGGCCTGAGAAAGGCATAGGCATTTTACCCGGTGGCGAGTTTGTGGTTATAATAGGACTTAAACAGAATCTAAGACCAGATTGACAAATTGTAGTAGCACGATGTGCTGGCATCTGTACTGAAGGTGTTTGTTGAAAGAGTTTCAATATAATAGAACTGGCCGTATCGCAGTGTTAATTCTTATTAGAAACTAGCTTTTGCCAGCGGTTTCACCCGCGGCTCGTGGGAACTACTCGGCGCACCCAAATAAAAAGTAGCCTATAGCCTTCCTCAATAAATGGGATATCTAACACTGAAATAATTTTTCAAATCGGACCAGTTTTTCCTGAGATTAGCGCGTTGAAACAAACAAACTCTTAAGCTTTATAATATTAGTGTAGATGTATTTTTCTGTTCTTGTCTAGTCCTATCCAACTGACATCACTTAATATTTTCCCTTTTAAAATAGTATTTCTTCATTTCAATGTGAAGTACTTTACAACACAATACTTTTCAGTATGAAGTAGTGACGTAAGAGTTGTTATAGCACTTATAAGTCAACGAACCTTTGTGCCATTGTTAGTTTTTTATTTATTTATTTAAACCTTTATTATCAGGCAACTAAGGCCCATAGATATATACCTTAAAGTAACATACATATGGAATATACAGAGTCTTGTTAGTAGATATAACTTAAATCTATGTTAGTATCACTTCCTATGCACTACGTCACTGTGCGCTCGAGTGGCACTTGTCCGCGGAAGCGACGGAACACCACGTCCTGTGGCCAGAAGTTCTCGTCCAACACGAGGTGCAGGAAACATGTGGGCACTCGCACCACGAACGCCTTGAAGTTGGCGTTATGGCGCGACTCCAGCAGCTGCACTCTCGGGGCGTACTTCAACTTCTGACGCACGTACTCCACAATGTCCTCCGCCTTAGTGGTGTAGTGTAGGCGGGAGATGTACACCGGGGTGTTCGGCTTTGCAGCACGGATTTTGATGTTGGTCTCCGCAGGAGCCGTGCCGCAGCGATTCTTGTTAGGTCGCTGACGGCGCTTCTTTCTTTGCACCGTCACAAAACCATCATCATCAGCCTGATCTGATCCCTTTACGAGCACAGGCTTCTTTGTAGTACCCACTGTACTACCGGCGACGCTGGCGTAATCTCGACGAACACCTTGATGTTTCGTCGGGGCTGCAGAACCAAGCAGCTGGTCGAGCGGTCGAGCGGCGGTGCGGGGAGGCCCCACAGGGACGGGAGCAGGGCAGCGGGGCGCACGAGGCGCGCACTGTGCCGGCTCAGCATTCGGCGGTGACCGCGGCGATGGCGACAAAACTGCTGACGCGAAACTTGCACCCGATACATCGAGGCACGCTCCGCGCCGCATGTTTACGTACGATGCACTCGCCGGTGACCCAGTTACCGTTGCTGTTTTACGCAACTCGTTGAGTTCGCTACGCAAATCAGCGACAGTAATTTGGGATGCATCCAACTTCCGTTGCACATCCGCAAGACTTGCCTTTAGGAAGACGATGTCCTTCAAAAGGCTTGTAACGTCGACGTGGTCGAAGGTGACGGGAGGAAGCTTGTTAAGATCCTTCGCCACAAACGTAGGCACGTCGTCCGGATCGGTCTCCTTTAGCAGCGTGATGATGTCTTGAATGCTTTTCTTCGTCCCGTCACGCCGGCGGGACACCATCTGGTCGCTCTTGTTGAGCAACCGGTACAGCAGCTGCTTGGAAGCAGCGACGTCATCCTCGCTGAAGTTGGTTGCACAGATCTGGACAGCGGACACCTCGTCCATCACATCCAGCTTCTGCTGCAAGAACGCCAGCAGTTCATTCGCCACAAGTTGTTCACTCATGGCGATAAAAATATTACGAGCAACGGCTTGCGCCGCGCTTTAACAATTTGTGTTAAATAAATTTAACGCGTCAGCACCACGACTGCATCGAATCGCAGCTAGTACGAGACTTTATAAATGTTAGTGTCTAAACACACTGTGCCGAGGATACGCGACCGAAGTTCGGCATGATTATTTCGATTCGCCTGCAATGCTATTTGAATTACTGACGACACATTATGTCGAAATTACGTTGCGTTATAGCGTACAGCCGAACTTCGGTCGGGCGTAAGTTCAGCGGCAATTCGGCGGCAACGTATTACTGAAGTTAGGTCCGATCGAACACTGAATATACACATAAAATTGCGCAACTGAATTTCTGCCGCGTAAGTTCGGCACTTATGGTGTGACATATAAACCAAATACGTTGGAACGTAAAATCAGCCGCGGAGCTTCGGTCGCGTACGTTCGGCCTAGTGTGATTAGACACAAAATTTTCGTTTTACATTCTACAGGACGAATAAATCATATACATACGTATATTACTGTCAAAATACAGAGCATGATGAATGATTCTTTTGTTTTAAGCCCCAAGATTATATACGTAGGTATCATTTGTTTTATACTTATAATTCATTGATGCAGGTCTAGTTATGAATTCTCGAATGTTCTCGTTGAATTTATAAATGTGTATGTAAATATCGTTATGATTTATGAGCGACTTTAAATAATATATTGGACTGGAGCTTTAGTTTATCTGTTAAAAATGTGCTTTAAATTTTTACTTTTTGAATATAGTGAAAACTTGTTTGTGCATAAATAAAATATAAATATCGGTAGTATTTTTTTCTGACGTGTCAGACAACTTTTTAGGGTTCCGTACCCAAAGGGTAAAACGGGACCCTATTACTAAGACTTCGTTCTCTGTCTGTCTGTCCGTCTGTCTGTCTGTCGGTCTGTCAGCCTGTCTGTCTTCAGGCTGTATCTCATTAACCGTGATAGCTAGAATGCTGAAATTTTCACAAATGATGTATATCCGTTGCTATAACAACAAATACTAAAAATTAAAAAATAATTATTATTAAGGCTGTTGATTTATATTAGTTAATTGCAAAATTGTATACTAGTAGCGCCATCTGTTAGAAATAATGTGCGACTTAAGTAACTCACACTTGACCATTCCTATTGTACTTTTTTCATAGATAATGGTACGGAACCCTTCGTGCGCGAGTCCAACTCGCACTTGGCCGGTTTTTTTTCTGACGTATCAGACAACTTTTTTATGAAGGACATCACCAAACTCTCCCGCTGTGAGTGCAGTAGGAGGAACTCTCAGATTTCTACTGACCTTTGTTCCTTCTGGAGACCTTTCTGTATTACCAGAGCTGCGGCAACTCTTTTTAACAATTTCACAGCCCTCGAAGAGCGTATCAGATTTGGAAAATTATTTCTGCTTGGTATAACGGTAGAGACGGTCGAATTGCGAAGATTCTTTAATTGATAGAAAGTTACGCTAAATGCAAGTCTCCACTACCTAAACACCAGAATGACAATGACACAAGTTAACTTTACTTTATTATAAATCTCACTAACCATATCGTCTGATATCACACTACAAATTCAAGGTAACACTACACTAAAACCAAAACTATAAGATAACATAACCTTACCACAATTATTTAGCTAGATAGGAGAAATTTCACCGAACACGCCACATTTCCCCGAGCGAAATCTGTCCCGTTCACTTCTAGCTATATATAGCATGTGCATGTAGTGTGACGTCTAGACTTGCGTACGTAAATGTTATTTTACATGGAATTTCTAAGCGGATTGCGAAATTTTGCACTTTGAATTTTTCTGTGATTTATTGAGGATTTTTAAGCAGGTAGGATTGATTTATGAACGTTAAAACTGTTTTTTTTTTTTTTTTTTTTTTTAGTAGCCTTTTTATCGTCCCACTGCTGGGCACAGGCCTCCTCTCACGCGGAGAAGGATTGAGCATTAAACTGTTTATGAATTTTAAAAACTGCTCATGGTTATAAGACAAAATAATATTTCTATGGGATAGTGATTGTTGATAATGTCAGATATCTTTGTTCCTATTATAATAAAAACTTATTCCTATGTAATAAACTATCTTATTTGGTTTACCCTATAGGAAAAGCATGGACCGAGTAAGCTGAACGACTTATCATTAATTCTACATTAAGAATGACTTAAGTATCGGATCTAGAATTTAACCTTTAGCACGTTAAATTGTCATTACAGGAGAATTAATTAACAATACATTTTTATTCCAAAAAAAACCTTACATCAATATTATGTAATATGTTTGCTAAACAAGCAGATAAAGATTTAATTCGTGCTTATAATAACTAGAATTAGCTTATCGGCATATAATACCATCGACATGAGTATCGTGGTCGCATGACGCTCAGCAATTACGTCAAACTGCGCTCGGCGGAATTTTTGGTAAACACCAAGACGTTGAGTTGTGCTGAAATGTGTATCTGTTCATGGTGGTACAATTCTGGATGGTTTTCAAATAATTTGGCAGATTTTGATGGTTTATTGCAAATAACCGAAAATTGGTAATCTCTGAAATGGGGATATTTTAATAAAGTAATTTCAGCCGCATGACTTTCAGCGGGAAAATTTATGAAATAAATTAACGTTGATGAAGCGCAATATTACACAGAAGATGTTTATTCAATTTATTTTCGTAACGCTAATTTATACTATATTCAAGGGAACTTGTTCTAGTATTCTGCGAGCCTGCATAGTGAGTTCCTGCATACAAAATTTTAACAAAAATTTGTGGGAAGAAGTAACAAACCCTTTTTAACAAAGCCTTTTTTAACAGACAACATAAACGTAACACAACTGTTTACACCAAAAATTTAACCTGAAAATTCATAGTTGACAGTTGTTTTAAGAAAACTAAAGTTTATGTGATCGGTGTACCTACTTAGGGTTTATCAACAAATAATGGATGCGATTTATCCATTGTTTTGTGAGAGATTGAAATTTGACACAGTTTATATAGATCTAATAAACCTAAAATTCATTTTCTAACTAATCCTATTCACCATAAATTCACTTCTCTCAAAGCCACATCCAGACACATAATATTTGCAAATACAGTGAATGTTTTCTCAACAGTAAGTTTCCACGTGGTACGGCCTACCACAGAGTAATTACTACTACAGTAGTGAAACGCAATTGTTCGCATTCAACACTAAATGCCCTGACTGACTGTTTTAGCCCAAAATAGTGGAATATGAACAACTGCCTGTTTCCTGCTGCTTCACCTGTGTCATGAGGGAAGTTCTTGTCGTAAATGGCTGAAAGTGTCTATATTTTAATCTGATATTAAAGCTTAACTGCCAAGTTTTGCACCGAAAGAGAAAGAACTGTTATTCCTGTATTTTTTCATATAAATATTATGTGAAAGCTTTCAGTTTTTTTTTGTATCTATATAAAACAAACGAATTATAGAGCTTATAAAAATAAAAAGGCATGTAAATATGAATTCAGCCCACAAGAAAATAACTGTAGGTCTATCTATGATACAAACTTCTTCTTTCTTTTCTTCTTTCTACTGAAAAAAGTACTCCAAAGAGCCTACAATATTACAATACCTACTTTGATTAAGTAGCGTTTTTGTCAGCCCATAAAACATTGAATTCTTAAGATTACTTAAACTACATACTTGATTCAATTAAAAACAATTGATCATCAACACTAACATAAATCATTACTTTATTTTGTCTTATTCATTTTGAAAATATGACCCATTAAAGGTTAATGTTACAGTCAAACTACAAAATCGATATAAAGCCTAATTGTACTGAGGAAAGGAATAGAAAATTAATGCCCAAAACATGAAGTTAATTAGTAAAGTTACAAAGGGCGGATAATTATACCGTCAAGGTTGAAGTGTAGGTAAATATTATACTAACTTGGTTTACTATGATAGAAGTTAATATCTCTTGTTGAAATAATCGATTTTCTTTTTACTTGGTACGTAGGAACTTATTAATGTGAAATATATTGATTATTTCATGGTGTCTTTCCTTGTGGTATGATCATTGATTACTACTTGTCAATATTTTTATGGATGAAACATGTCAAGAATTGAGGTGCATTATTTAATTTCACAGGATTCAAAATATGAACTTATAATCAGCCAAAAGTACTTCTTATGACTAAAAATAACTCCTATTTAATTAGAATAAAAAATAATTTCAATGTAGTATTTGTAGTCGCCTTCATTAAAAATCAAAAAATGATTTCGACAAATCAGTATAAAAATAATAATAAAAAATATCTGATATATTTGAAAACAGTGAAATATGATACTTGACCGACATACTTCTTTTAACCAGCGTTAATGAGAGTTCGCTTTAACCAGTTAAGAGCACTACAGTTGTCATTATTTTAATGAACCCCCCCACTACCCACCTCTCTTATTACTGTAATGACTGTGTCAAATATTCATGGTGAACTAAAGGTGGGATTATTGATGTGGTTCAGTTTTATGTAGTTCTCAATTTTTTTCATTTTCAGGTATTGGCGTGTTTTGAAATCTCGAATAGGCTAACAAAGTCAAAGTCAAAGTCAAATCATTTATTTCATTTAGGCCTTTACAAGCACTTATGAATGTAAAAAAAAATATAACTAAGTTGATTCTAATTGCCCATTCCAAAAGTAGCTTCCTATGGAGAAGAACGGGCAAGAAACTCCATGGTTACTCTTTTTAAAAAATAGAATTACAGTTTTATGTATACAGAATAATAGCATGCGAAGATCATGTAGAATCACAAAAGGATATATGAGAATAAAATAATAACAAAAGGAATTGCTACATGGTATTCACATTTACATATTGATTATATTTTGGTACAAGCTTACATATTGATTTTGTCAGTATGTCCTATGGAGCAGGACCAGCATGTTTCCAAGCATTTTTATCTTGAATGTAGTCTTCTAGTTTATAATATGCTTGTTTACAAAGTGTGGCTTTTATGTGAGTTTTAAACCTCTTCTCACTCAATTCTACAACAAGTCGTAGTATATGGATACAAGTTTAAGTAATCATATTTTTTTCTACTTTGAATTACATGACATGTAATATATTGCATTACATGTCATATAGTATTATCATACAGGTAATAAATGTAGGTCTTTTCTCTAGGATTTTAATTTCTGCTTCACAAAACAAAGAAAATATGTAACAACTACCAAACACATTTTTAATAAAACTACTCCCCTTTCGGGATTCGCAATGCAGTACATAAATAGAGAAGAGCCGGCTATATGATACCGGTCCATTGTTGGAGCGACAATAGCCCAAAGGCTTGTTGACAAACGATCGAGTGGTCGTAACTTCAATTCCTATCCGGGTCCACTATTGTCAGGAAGGCACTCCTAGTTAAAGTATGTCTAGTAGAGTTGGAGGCTTCAGAGTGTATTAATACTAAGTATAGTTATGTAAGGCTTCCGAGGAAATTTTGTATTTTGTGGAAATGTGCTTTAGAGAAGAAATATGCGTAGGTAAAGATTTAAGAAAATTCATCGCTAGTAAAAATCCTAAATATTAATCTTATTTATCTCTGTAGAAAAAATTACACGAAAAATAAATTTCAGAATTTTCGAAAGAAAAATTCTAAAATAAAGTAACATTGTTTCAAATACATGCCATTTATTTTAGCAATACTTTTAAAACAAGTACATATTGTATATTTATTTCAAAACATCGACATTGCGTCGAATTTATAGTATCTTGTGAAAAATAAATTGGCCTTTATTCAATAAAAGACAGTCGCCAATGTATATCGAATTTACCTTAACAGTAATACATTACATCCACACAAAGTATTATCCAAGACATATGACATATACAAATTATGTGTATGTATATTTTATGTCTCGTGTGACTTTGGGTACCGTCTCGGCTGCTTGAGCGATGTTTGTCTAGACATTTGTCTAAATAACCTGTCACGTGTAGTGACCGCGACATGAATGTTTCAGTACGTAGTTTAAAAGATGAAGTTCTGCCTAAAGGTTTTATTTTTATTGGCCATGCTTAATTTAATTTTATCAGTCGTTTAATTTTTTTTTGAATTTGTTTGGAGAGGGCAAAAATATTTTATCATTTCATATTGAAAGATTATCTGTTGTGACATACGACATAGTTGTACAGACACCAGTACATACCTACCTCAATCTGTATTTCTTCAATAGATTTTCAACCTTTGTCATAATGGCGTCCTAGCCGATTATCGGCCACGGCGGCCGTTCTCATATAAGGAGATCAGCCAGCTGCGCAGGACATATTATAGTGCACAAGCATTTGCGCTGACACAGGTGCACTCCCTACTCCCTCACTCTCATAACCCGATGGGACGGCAAACCGACACGACCGGTGAGATATCAGGCGCAGGACCGACATTAACGTGCTTTCCAATGCACGGGTGTATCAATCACCAACTTCCAACTCCGGGCTGCTTTGTAAAAGTTTCTAAAACCCACAAAGCGATTTCGGCCCGTCCCGGGAATCGAATCGAATCGCAGTCGGCTATGCGACAACTAGACCAACGAGGCAGTCACAATAGTGGAAGGTTCGAATGGTATTTTTAGGTTGACCTGCTGGCGTCTGTATGTACCTATAAAATTAAACTCAAAAGCATTGAAATAACATTAGGTACATAAGACCAGTTATTAAGTAGATACAATCTACATTTACGAATGCAGCACTCCAAAAAACATTAAAACCTAAATAAATATGATTCACAAAGGCTTTAAAACCGAACTTAAGTAAAACTAACTCCGGTTCTTATACGGTTATTGCACGGTAGTTGGCATTCGGCCACAGCACTGCAAATATCACCCAGTGCGTATGACATGCTACCCAATTTAGGGATCCGTGGAATTATTTAAATGTGCTGCGCAGTTAGTCGGGTGACCATGGTTTTGGATTGTCGGACTACGACTCGAAGTTACACTGTTATAAAAGTAATCATATGTTTTGTCGCTTGTTTATGTTTTTAGTGATCTGTTAAAAAAAGGAAAAAATACTGATTCAACCTAGGAATATTGTAACATACAAGACTAAATCAGAAGCTAAACTTAGATACAAAATCTATATTAATATAAAGCTAAAGAGTTTGTTTGTTTGTTTGAACGCGCTAATATCAGAAGTTATAGGCTACTTTTCATCCGGGTGCGCGCAGTAGTTCCCACGGGAAAGCGGGTGAAACCGCTGGCGGGAGCTAGTATTATATAATATAACATAAGAAGCTGTAAATGATATGAAAAACGTATGTAAAAAAATATATACAAAAATCGACCCCAACATTCTTCATTTTTTTGTATGAAAACCAAATAATGGCTACAATATTTCCGTTCCGATGCTGCAAAAGCCGTGCAAATGCTATCGTTTGGAAAAGCGCGGAATTCCTGATACTGTGCTGTCATTGGTGGAATCGCGAGGTGTAATTACACTATTTACGAGAGGCGAAATTAGGTGAATTAGTTCGTTAATTGTTGCATTACAACTGTGATTAGATTGCATTGCGTATGACTTTTGAAAGCAAAATTAGGAAATTAGTTGCCATTAGAATTATAAATGATTTTAAGTTTATGGGCTGCTGATATTTTGAAGACTATAACAGATTTGTATATAAAATATAAAAAAATATAGAATAATTCTTCTTCTTTTCTTACTAAACAAAAAGTAGACACATGTCTGCTATCTTTGTTTATATTTTACTTTTGTCCTGCATTGTAATGTCGATATGGCGACCCTATGTTCTATAATAGTAGCCGTGCCAAAATGGTTCGCATTGTTCTGCGCTTATGTACGGAACTCTGCCAGAAAGGTTTCAATTCGCTGCTTTTGTGCCGCTTATGTCGAAACTCAACATTTTTATTACCTACATCTATTGGAGAATTTTTAATCGAATAAAGTTGATGAATGAAATAGTATTTTTTTCCAAAAAGTACGTCCAGTTAAACGTGAAATGAATGTGTTTAAAAAATTTAATCTAACTTTGGCTTCCGTGCCATAAAAAAATTACGACTGAAATTGTGCACTCTATTTCGCAATACAAAGCGTAGTTATTCGATTACCCATCACACAAACTCTACATTACACGTTGTATTCACAGCAAAATAAACCCTACAACATACAACCCTTTCGTAGAAAATATTACAGTATTCTGTTCGCAAAAAGCAAATGTAACGACCTCACATAAAACAGAAATAGTCTAGAAATAATATTCGTCGTGAGCAATAATTCCCATAGTTCAAAGGGCATCTATTATCATTCAAAGAGTCGGGTTGTCGACGTGGCTCGTCGCGTTCTTTTCACGCACTAAATTAATGGTGGGACTCACGCGAACGTTCTTTTTTATATAATGTTTTGGTGCAATGTATGAGCTGATAGTGGGTTTGCAAAATTGTGTACTTCTTATATTTCTGTATAAAGTTCCTTATAAGCGATATTTACTAGATTTGAGTACAATGTTTACTGCATAGAATTGGTCCACTACATAATATGTATTGCGGACTTTTCTAATTTTACTCGTTTATTTGTTTCAGGTATGTAACTACTTTTTTAAATGCTAGTCATCACATCAGCTAGAGTCAATCAAAGTGAGTAAATTAACTGGTCAAACTAACCTCTTCCCTAGATTTAATTATAGCCAAAACTGACTTTGCCCTAAATCCGTCGTCATATTTTAATTAAAAAATATATTCCCGCTGCCGCTTACGGATTACACCATTGGTTACAAGGAGTCGGAGGTTTTTACCATAGCGTAGAGGCGTGTGCCATTCAGTGACTGTCACAGGAATATGTTTGTAAATTCAACCGTGTTTGACTTGATAATGTTAACGACGATACCAGCTTTATTGCTACGGATTTTAATTTATATTTAATGACTTATTTAGATTTAATTTGGTAGATTAGAGAAAGTTGTTTGTGGGTTAATGAAGGTTTGAGGTACTGGCTGGTATGTGGTGAGGCATGGTACCGTCATTTGTTACAATTCTATATCATCGTGATTTCTAACTGGTATTCGATAGTTAAAATTCATTTTCCATTCAATAGTCATGAATCCATTATTTTCTATTGACCTCCCATGCATTCTATTTTGAAAATGTTGTTCAATAATTCAAAATTCAACACAAAACGGAACAATTTATTTTCTGCAGTAAACAGGGACGGCAACACAATGTTAAAAATGGAATGCATACTATTCATATAACCGCTGAACATGAAACAATGTCGAAAATATCGATATTTTGTATTGCATTGCTCGCTGGAAATGGCTCATTCATTCTGGGACACCCATTCATTGCTGTGTCTGGGACCCCATAGACACAGCAATGAATGTATTACATATTTAAATGGTGGTGTATGTCATACATATTGTGGCCATGAGTATGTAATGAAAGTCATTTCATCTTTCAATTATTCCTATATACAAAGGACTAGCATCCGCCAGCGGTTTCACCCACTTCCCGAGGAAACTACTTTCCGTACCCGTATAAAAAGTAGCTTATATTTTATTCTGATGTATAAGCTATATTAATGCCAAGTTTCATCAGAATCCGTCCAGTAGTTTTTGCGTGACAGAGTAACAAACATACACAAACATCCATAAGTATAGTAGGATTATGGGAAAGAGATACGTTTGCGATAAAATGGGTGCTTTTTCGTGCTTGAGAATACAAAATCTTTAAGATTCAGAAGTCAAAAAGCAGAAAGGCTTATAGTCAATATTAATAAGGATTTTTGTGTAACCAATGTCTGAATATTGGTGATAAATTATATTTTTATAAATTATTTTTAAATTAGGGATTTACACAAGGACACTTGGGGCCTCCAAAACGCCAAACTCAAAAATGTTTATTTTAAATAGGCCTATAAAAGCTCTTATGAAACGAAAAGCTAGTTGCACGGTTCAAAGAAGTGGGTCTCATGGAGGAGAGCCGGTAAGAAACTACATGGACACTTTTTTTTTAAGAGCAGGTGTTTAAAATAGTTTTCTTACAGTAGGTACAAGCTATCCCTTTTTTTTATATATATCGATGGGAAATTATCAGTATGACCCCTCCCGCTGTGGGTGACAGCGTGAGGGAGTGTCAGACTTTTACTGACTAAAACCCACCGTGTTCCTTCGGGAGCCCTTTGTGTGCCGGGGCCGCGGTAACTCTTTCGAACAACCCGCAGGTACAAGCTATCCCTGAGACAGTTATACAATGCAAGTGAAGCTACAGCTAAGATATATTAATGAATTATACAAAACAATGCTTATAAATGTGTTAAAGAAGATGTTTGTTTTATGCACTGCAACATTACTTCCACTAGTTCTTATGTATTTTTAACCGACTTCCCAAAAAGGAGGAGGTTTTTTTTGTTTAAAAGGGTGTTCTTCACAGGTGGTCCCATGGTAAGGAGACCAGGATCTGATGATGAGATCCTGGAGAAATCGAGAGAACTCTTCAAATTTCATACGCTTTTCTACGTCGATGATACTATTATTGGGGCCGACTGTCACTGTGGGTGGGTATGGGTATTAAAAAGATATTATAGTTTTAGACCCGAAAACTGAAAAGCATAAAATAAANAGCTAAGATATATTAATGAATTATACAAAACAATGCTTATAAATGTGTTAAAGAAGATGTTTGTTTTATGCACTGCAACATTACTTCCACTAGTTCTTATGTATTTTTAACCGACTTCCCAAAAAGGAGGAGGTTTTTTTTGTTTAAAAGGGTGTTCTTCACAGGTGGTCCCATGGTAAGGAGACCAGGATCTGATGATGAGATCCTGGAGAAATCGAGAGAACTCTTCAAATTTCATACGCTTTTCTACGTCGATGATACTATTATTGGGGCCGACTGTCACTGTGGGTGGGTATGGGTATTAAAAAGATATTATAGTTTTAGACCTGAAAAGTGAAAAGCATAAAATAAAAATCTTTTTACAAAAAAACAAAACCAACTTCATAAAAAAACACTGAAATGGATAAAATAAAACTTTTCACATGGCTCTAGAAGTCGGTGGCAAGATAAACACAGTCAACAGACCTGCAGACACCGACTTCTAGAGCCATGTGAAAAGTTTTATTTTATCCATTTCAGTGTTTTTTACTAAGAACGAAAAGTAGTGGTGGAACAATGTTTGTTGTAATATATATTTTATCTAAGCTACTCTCAACTACACTATTCCCATCTAAACACATCTACGAGGTACATTTACCCACATAATTACAGCTACCCACCGCTGTGGAACTGACTGCGACTTGCACATTAACGCATCACGCCCCAGGGACTAAAATCCACCAGAAAATTAATTTCACGCTTGAATATCACCTAATTCGATGTCTGTTGTACCATAACTAGTTCTAAATAGAAACTAGTTTACTGTGATTAACGGTGATTTTAACTGTAATTATTGTGTGTCGGTTACCTGTGGTTTTGGTCGAGCCCTGAGGGAATATCCAGCATCCGGATAAAAAGTAGTAGGTATATCTCTAAAATTCCATGATATTTGTCATCGGTTGTACCGTGAAAGTTTGATAAACAAAACTTAAGTTCACATTTTATAAATACACTAGCTGCCCGCCCTCGCTTCGCTTCCTGGAAAGCTCCCGATCGGCGTTGGTTTGTACAAAACATAAACTTACTATACACCAAAACCTTCCTCAAAAACTGATCTATCTATTGTTGAAAACCGAATGAAAATCCGTTCAGTACTTTTCGAGTAAATCGCGAACAGACAGACAGACGCGGCGGGGGACTTTGTTTTATAATAAGTATAGATATAGATAGTTATGAATTTATAGTTTAGGATTTCAAAGAATAGTTTTCCTTGCGAATAAGTTTAGCTCATTTTATCTACTACGTTTTATAAGTTTGCATTGTAAATAAGTACTATGTTCCTGGATTAAGAATTGACAAACAAAAAAGGGTAAAAGAGCAGGGAAATGCTAGCTATTTATAGTTCTTATTACACATTTATAGCTTTTCAAGACGAAACATTTTTTTAAAAAATAGTTAATTATGTTTAATGTATAAAATTTTTTGTAGTTCCTCTTTTTTTTAAAGTTTAGAGACTTAAAGGTTGTCATCTTTATGGTAATATTTGTATCATATTTAGTTAATGATAGTCTATTTCTAAGCTGAGTAGGCGTTTAATGGGTTTTATCTAATACCAAAAAACAAATCATTTCCAAATACTGTAGGCTTTTAATCTAATTATATTACACCCACATTCAGAAAGTTATTTCTATGCCACATTTTGTATCTAGAAATAAACTCTAAGCGGGACACATTTAATCTTATACGAATACTAGCTTCCGCCGACGATCTCACCCACGTTCCATTGGAACTACGTATTTTGCTAATTGATAAAAAATGACTTAGTCTCAATAAATGGGCGATTTACAACTGAAATAACCATGGAGTGACTTCTTAGCGATATCCCTTAGTAAGTCTGGTTGCCAGACTTACTGGCTTCTGACTACTCTTAACGACTGCCATAAATGTTTAAATCACAGCAGGACCACCAATTTAACGTACATTCCGAAGGACGGAAGAACTTGTTAAGACAAGATGGTCACCCATTCACGGACCAACCGCGTCAAGCGTTGCTTAACCTTATGATCGATTGATCTGTTTGACTTAGCCACGAGCTCTGCAGCTTTTAATCTTTATAGCACAGACACCATCAAATTAACTTACCACAATCTTTCAAATTTCAATACATTTTCAACTTTATCTCAATAGTAGAAGGTTAATTTTCGATTGGTAACATTTGACAGATTCAAGTATGTAGTAAGTAGAGTAGGTTGTCCTGCTGTCGTCTGTATTAGTGTGAATTATTTTAAAAGTTCCATATATAGGTTGGGCAACTATCTACTAACGGCCGTTCCCAATAACCTATCTTTCACTGGATTTGCATACTAGAGATAGAATTTTGACATTAGCCCCATACAAGTAATGTCAAATTCCTATCTCTAGTATGCAAATCCAGAGATAGACAGAATATTGAATTCCGCAGCTAGTCATCACAACAAAGGTGTCATGCTGTCTTTAACAGATAAAATGCATTAGTTCATTACTTTCCTTGTCCATGGGGTATGCACTTGACTGGTACGAAAGAGTTTTTAATTAGANAGCTAGTCATCACAACAAAGGTGTCATGCTGTCTTTAACAGATAAAATGCATTAGTTCATTACTTTCCTTGTCCATGGGGTATGCACTTGACTGGTACGAAAGAGTTTTTAATTAGAAAGAATATTTTATGGTCTTTGGTGCATCATTTCCCTCGACAACACTATTTATGTAACTCCTCGGAGTATGTACTAACTGCTAATTAATTGGTTAAGGTGTATCTGCTACCTCTATACCTAATGGTTTTTTAATTTAATTATGCAAGTTTTTAGCTGGAATATTATGTCTTTGTGTTTGGTTCAGAGAAATGATACCCCAAACGTATTTTTTTGCAAAAAGATAATAAAAAGTTCGATAATCTTAACAAAAGATCGATTTTTTATCAGTCTCTAACGTAAACATTACCTATTTGTAGACAATTTACAAATTCACTTAACAAATTCCAGCCATTTTCTTACAATACGGAATGACTGTTGAACAAAGTTGTTTTCTAATTTATAGTTTCCAAAAATATTCTATGGATGAGTAATTGAGTACGCTGCGTACTAAGCTGGTTTTTTCCTACTTTTCCAGAATACCCTGCCATTTATTTTCTCATTCCCACAGTTAGTGACACACAGTGCCGTCTTATACCTATTACGATGCTTTACGGTTACGGAGCACGCAATGCAAAGTTTGTATAGCGTTTACCGAAACAAATTCCTTCATAAAACGCAATGTAGTTTAAATAAAGCGCGTGTTCTTTATGATCGTGAAAAGATTTGTCTTGTACAAATTATTTTTGAATTATATCGTAATGGCTGGTACGGGAATTATTGTGTTTTTATTTGGTTTTCCTGATTTTACGCAGAAGTAGGTATTTTGGCTTTAAAGGCTCATTTTCCACATTGCATGAGCAAATAAATTAATATTTAATTTAGCAACTCAAAGTCAAAGTCAAATGTTTTTATTTCAAATAGGCCTTTACAGGCTCCTCTGAAACGTTACACTAGTTGCACGGTTCCAAAAAGTTGGTCTCATGGAGAAGAGCCGGCAAGAAATTCCATAGACACTCTTTTTTAAAAAGTAATATGTTCACAAACATTGTAGTACATAACAATAATAGGCTGATAAAATTATACAATGCAACTGTAAGGCAAACTTTAAATTTATACAATCCAAAAAGAGATTGATTAATGACGAACTTCTTATAAAAAGCTCTTCCTCCTTAATAAAATTACAGTACTCAACCAAATCTCAGTAGATACTCCAAATCAATAACAAACAGTCAAGCAATTCAAAGTGCTATCCCGAATATCACAAGCACACGTATTACGGCGTACTACACAAATACGCGGCGTACTAACTACACCGAGTAGGTTCAGTTTGAATACGCCGACTTACGAGTCAATACGATCTTCTTAATGTGTTTGTTTTATCGTTTTAAGTATTCTAAAAGGCTTTTGAAGAAATATTCGGTAATTTGAATGCAGGTGTTTTGATTTGTGTTTGGATATGAATTTACAAATCAATTTTCATCAAAAACGGATGAGTCTCTTATCTGCGAAAATAAACGTAATTATAGTTTCTGAAAATATTTTTGTCGGAACAAACTTTTTTCTTACGATTGCGATAAAACGCGACGTCTGAAACCAGACCACTAAATAACACCGGGTAGATACGCCAGCTAAGTCTAAATACTTCAACACAATAAGGCTCAAAAAGGATTATTTAGGCACATTTTTAACTTGTTTTCATAGACTGTAGATTTTTTACAAACATTTCAATATTACGGCGACAGTTGACAGTTCCGCGAAACCATTTGCCAGATAAATCGTAAGATCTACATGAAAGAGCTTTTATTTCAAAAGAAGTTTGTGACTCAAGGTCATTTCGAATTACTGTTGTACGGTATGATAAAAACAAACAATTTTTTTATTGAAATATGTTATTTCAAAGAAAACAAGACACCAAAAACTATCGTATCGACTACCAACACGTACACATCAATGATATTGTGAATAAACTGCATCCTGTAGAAAAAAGATCTGGATTCGAAATTGATGTCTTCCTGTGAATTGAGTATATATCATCTAAAACGTTTGTACCGCTTTTTTTATGTATCGATGGGAAATCATCAGTACCGCTAGAGTAAACCTATGCAATATACATAATTATACATTGTCAAATAACACAAGCAATCTACTCCTAGCAAATAAACAGTTACAAGAGCCTTTATAATCAGAACACTTCCCGTTTCCTCTTCATCCCTCGCTCATTCAATCAGAGATAAGACAAATACAACATAGTACAAACCAACACCAAAGGTAATCTCCAATGCAAATATACTCAAAACTCCAACTCCCGACAAACAGAGTCATAGCTATCGATAAATATACCGTCACCAATTATTGATACAGTGGGGAGGTCTACTCTAAATTAACGAGAAACCAAGACTTCATAAAGTTTCAGTTTCAGCTGTATAAAAATTATTTCACATGAAAAAGTCCTGAAGAAATTGCTACAAATGTATCAAGTAGGTTTTTTTTTTGTATAAATTATAACCCGTTATAGGCATGTCTCGTCCCTATGCCACGCTCTTAAGTCTCAAATGCGTTGCTCTAGAGTCTAGAGCAACGCATTTGTTAATCCTAACAGGGTCTAGAGTCTAGACCCTGTTAGGATTAACAGGGTTTACAATTATTCGTAGCTTTAAGTTACACATACTAATCTTTATTTATTTACGATTTTTTGTACACACACAACAAAGAAACACAGCAAGAATTTCATTTATAAAGCTTATCACTTATATTTGAATAAATTACCTACTAAATACCCTATTTTTTTTCTCAAATCTAATTTAAAAACAAATGACGCGAGCCATGGTAAACACATTCACAACTTCGTTCAAAACCTACTATAGTTTGGTCATTATCGAAACTTCGTATACCTAATATTCAATCATTTTCGATGTATTGGAGTATGCCTCCAGATTTCGCCCCTTTCAAGTCACGCCTTTAATGCTGGATGAAACAATGGCTTATTGTTCTACAACCCACTTTTCAACGCTATCTCACACGGAAAGATAGCATTATGTCTAGGGCTGTTCCTATCATCGATGTTGGTTCGTCATTGATATTTGTATAGAGTTCGTCATTGATCTGCGTGTCAAGTTCGTCATTATACTAAGTGTGATTGGGAATCGATTAGGGGTTGATAAGTGTAGTAAATGCGGTGTGAAGATATGGTGTATGGAGAAATGTACCTACTTGTATATTTGAATACTAGCTTCTGCCAGCGGTATCACCCGCGTCCCGTGGGAACTACTCGGCGCACCGGGATAAAAAGTAGCCTATAGCCTTCCTCGATAAATGGGCTATCAAACAATGAAAGAATTTTTCAAATCAGATTAGTAGTTCCCGGGCTTGGCGCGTTCAAACAAACAAACTATTCAGCTTTATAATATTAGTACAGATGTATGTATGTTATGGACTAGGTGATTAATGTGGGCATTATTCATAATGTGCGAGCATTATGAATAA
>NWSH02000050.1:11327743-11354068 GCA_002382865.2 Heliothis virescens | reverse complement strand
CCACGGGTATGTTGTTCAGTTTCATGGGCTAAACACACCCTTACCCACTCTATACCCCCTCCCGTTATGCATCATATAGTAGGTATATATCTACACCCATTATTTTCTATTGTACAGTAATAATTCATTAACTGCAAATGTAACCTTGTAATCCTATACATTTATATAGGATTACAAAGTTATTCATGCAGTTAGCGGTATTTAAGAAAACGGACCGAAATTACATAAAATTTTTGAATTTCCCATATTAGGACACTGAACTCTATATTATTCAAATTTGAATTCTTTATTCTGCTAGAAGTGCCTTATACTTTTGATGATCGGTGAGTCAGTCAGTGAGTGACAAAATTCAGAAACTTTACCAAGTTGTCATTCTTAAACTACTGGTTCAAATTGTCTGAAATTTTAAATACACCGTATTTATACAATGCCTGATTAGTTGCTGAAAATTCAGGCTTCTAGTTTTATCCACAACGAAATTATAGGGAGTCGAAAATGGCCTGAATTGCTTCGAGAAAAGTATGGTACGGCCGTGCCGCTTTTTTCTGCTTGACTTGGTGGGGCCACTGCCGTGCCCCCTGATTACGTAAGTGTCTCAATGAAAAATCTTTACATTATCTTAAGGTACTCTCTAACAAAGTACATAATCTTAAAACTATTGTGAAACAGTGTGAAATAATCAAGAATATATGTAAATTAACATGTATCATCACAAAAATATTTAAATCCTATAAGTTACGTGACTCTCTTTGACAGTGATTTTGAATACGAATCCAGTTTGTTACCATGTCAGAGCAGTGGGCATAGGTAACTGGTACTTCACGTTACTCAATAGTTACCTACCAGTAATAAGGTAAAAATAAGTAAAGATTAGATTAGGAGACGGGGTAAAAAATAAGTAAATAAAGATTAGATTAGGAGACGTTTTGTTTAAAATCAGCTGCATCTGTTAAATGTAAGAATCGACTCTCCAGTTTTGAACAACCAGTCTGATGACAAAACACTTATAACTTTTTAACGGCTGAGCTTTTGAAAGAAGAAGGATGCAGAAAGATTTGAAAAAAGAAATGCACATCCGAATCGGTCCAACCTTTTAAGAGCTGCGGCTCCATAGACAGGAGTGACACACATTATGGTCAAACTTAACACGTTGCACTCCATGGGTCTCAGAGTGTTATGAAGTGTATATATCTACCCCTTTTTGTTTAAAAAGCTAGGCAGATGATAATGAAACAAAAACAAAGGTATATAATAACGTTACAGCTAACATAAACATTAAATGCTTATTCAACTCCAAGCTAATCTAATTCCAAGCATATGTAATATTCAGCCAACGTGACGAACAAAGAAACATTTGTTTGTTTGTGTGTTCATTGTTGAGTAAACTCTTTATAATTACAGAACAGTTACTTAGTCAGCATATTAATGTAGCAGTTGTATTTGTACGTACAAATGTTTGTCGTGACATTCTTGTATGTGAATATACTTGAGTGCATTAAAATGTGGGTCAGAAAAAATACTGCTATTTAGTAGTGTATTTTTGAAATGGTTTTGTATTTGTTTTTTTTTAATTCAAAACTAGCCTCTGCCAGCGGTTTCACCCGCGTGCCCTGAGAATTACTCGGCGCACCCGGATAAAAAGTAGCCTGTAAAGTATAAGTTCCTCGATAAATAGGCTATCTAACACTGAAATAATTTTTCAAATCGGTCCAGTAGTTCCTGAGCGCGTTCAAACAAGCAAACTCTTCAGCTTTATTATATTGGTATAAATACCAAAATTAGTTATTTTGTTTGTTAAGCATTATTTTATCATTATCATACTACACTCAAATTAAAAAAAAAATATTTGAAAAGTGATAGTTATTCACAATTAAACCACGTTTTTAAGGTAATAAAATATTATTGATAATGATTCAGATTTAATGCAACCTAGTGTATCACCAACATTTGGTCCAACAATTTTCTATGCAGTTCTATTTGATCGTGGTCAAAATGTTGATTGCACGTTGGTTGTATATGATGTTCAATTATTTCCTTATATGCGAAGGTGTAAAAACCGGCCAAGTGCGAGTTGGACTCGCGCGCGAAGGGTTCCGTACCAAGCTGTAGTTCCACGCTTGAGTAACAGATGGCGTTGTATTCAAATTGCACTGTCTTTATAATTTATTGTATGGGGAACCCCCTTAATATATAACTTTCTTTAATTTTCAGTATTTGTTGTTATAGCGGCAACGAAAATACATCATTTGTGAAAATTTCAGCTTTCTAGCTATCACGGTTAATGAGATACAGCGTGGAGACAGACAGACAGACAGACAGACAACGAAGTCTTAGTAATAGGGTTCCGTTTTTACCCTTTGGGTACGGAACCCTAAAAAGGAAGAGAGAACAACGATCAATTTACCTTAACTTGTGTGCCAAAGATAATGTCCAGCAGTGTAATGCGGAATGTAGGTATTTTATTAAGGTCATTGAACGCATTCCTACATATTGTAAGTATTTTTTACGTATTATGGAAGCGGAATAGTGCAACTCGGAAATCAAATTACACAGTTTCTTTATAATTTTTATCATTTATTTATAATCTTTTTAATATCTTTTATAATCTTTATAATCTTTAATTTACTTCAAAAGATTTATGATGAGAATTAAAACAGGTACACAAATAGTTTTGATATTTACATAAACTTATTTCTTCCTACTGGAACGAATTTGCGGAAGTATCTACTTATTTTTTTTCTAAAAAAGTACCTAATAATAATTATATTAACATGCTTCATGAATCACTATATTGAAAGAAAATCCTTGAAGTAGTCTTTGAGTTTATTTGAAACAATTTTTTTTTACTTTCCACTGTTGCGATAAGGTTGAAAATGTATTGAAGAAATTTAACATATTGTGGTAGGTTGTTGTGCTGTCCTCATTACTTTACTTCGCCATAGGGGACTCTCCGCATACTGCGAAACGAAAGGTCTTTAGCAACCCATGGTCAAGTAGTATTTACTACGTTCACGTCATAACTTTGACGTCATGACACAAAGTCAGTGAATGGTCACTTTGTTTGCTTATGGTTACAAGTCGAGCGCCGGCTTTACGTCAAATATTGACTATATCACAGATCAAATGTTTAAATAATGTTTACTCGTTTTTTTATTAAAATTATTCATTCATTAATGGATATATTATGCGGTTGTTAAGCGTAAAGTAATGAATGACAAGGACAATTTTCTGAGGTTTGTAGTTAAACTAGTTTCAGCCAGTTTTGAGCAAAAAATATGTATTTTATATTAAGTATTTTTGTTAATAATAGAAAAAATCTTGTCATTCCAGTCAAAAAACCTGTATTTTATTCGGTAAAATCAATTTGGCTTTTAATTAAATCAATAATATTAAGTTTTGAACAAAAAAATGTCTGATTAGTGTGAACATTACCGTCGTCTATGTTGTTATCTGTTATCTAAAAGCGTAAAATAGGCACTACTAACTATCTCTGGTGGTTCTAAAGCCTTGCAACGCCTGAAAAAGGCCGTTAAGCTGTACAAAATATTTAATTAAGACCTGTAATACCTTAACATGCAAATAAAGAATTTGGATCGAGATAAATACTTCCCTACCGGATAAAAAGTGCCATAATTTACTGACAGAGTTACTGTGACAAATAAATATTAATAAGGATAGTCTTATTTGTATAAACAGGGTGTAACCAAGTACACGTTAAAAAGCGACGTTTTAATTTTCATTTCTGACATTTACAACTATATCAAAAAGGTCATCATTTTAAGATTTTTCTTCCGAACCTGTCGCAATTTGCCGGCAAAAGGCGTTGACTCGGCCTCTAAGGTCAAGTAGTAATATTAATCAAGCCATTCATCTCGTTGAGACAATTATCTGAGCTATCGCGATTTATTACATGGATTGTCTTTAATTATTTAGGTACAGACAGCACATCAATATACCACAATCTGTCAAATTTCTGCGATAAATTTTCAACCTTATCACAATAGTGGAAGGTTAATGTTAGATTGGTAAAATCTGACAGATTCGTATACATTATCCTGCTGTCATCTGTACTAGTTATTTCCTGCGGTTTCTCTTGCGGCCCGAGGGATTTTTTCGAAGCCTATGTATGAATTATCTCAGGTGGTATCTGAACTTTCTCGGGATCTAAACTGGCCTCTCTTGGTGTTACGTTTCATTTAAATCGGTTCAGTAGCTTTTGTATCAAAGTCCGACACACTGGCACATGGCACTTATTATATTAGTAAGGATTGCTGCTACAAGAACAATAAAAGCTTCTAACAATTTCTTGTAATTAAACAAATGACAATCAAATGGTTCTTATTGACATTCATAAGTGCCTTGGTGATAATCTTTGTACTATCTTATTAGATGCAGTGTAATGAAGAACTTTGAACTGCAAATATTCTAATAGTTAAGAAAATATTTAAAGCCAAGACCTCTCTAGCTAACTATAGTATGTTAGGTCCCCAGTACACTGCAAACTTTTAGTCAGTCGATCAGTATGGAGATGGTAGTCTGCACAATTCAAAGATGTGCTATCCGGCTGTTATCAGACCGACTAACTGCGGATTTCAATAACCTATCTATCTCTTGATTTGTTTACTAGAGATAGGATTCCATATATAAGGTAAGCAAAACATCAGATATACAGAATAATGCGGACGGCCGTTAGTCTGCAATATGCAGGGGTTCTTAAAGTTACTTTTTTGATGCAGAATCTGAAACATGAAACCTTATAAAAACGGTCGATTTTGGTTTAACGGTTTTCTTGCCAAGATATAGTTTATGTAACATTCCACTATTTCCTTGTAGGGTACTTAAACACATTACGTACTTTATGGCACAATAATATAGATTCCATTACACCTATGCTAATTATTAAAGTGCGTTATGAGCTTTGATAAAATAATGTTACTTACTACAAACTCATACATTACTTGAATCTAGGTACAGACGACAGCAGGTCAACGTATACGAATCTGTCAAATTTTACCAATCAAATATTAACCTACCGCCATTGCGATAAGGTTGAAAATCTATGGCAGAAATTTGACAGATTGTGGTAACTTGATGTGCTGTCGTCTGTACATTACGAGGTACAAATTAAACAAACCTATGTAATAAATGAACAAAGTTCAATCACATTTTCTCACAAGAGCTGACGTCAGTGATTTTATATCATACATTTTTACAAGTTTCTTTTCTCTGGTCAAAATCCATATTTCTAGCCACGTTTTTTCTTTCAATTGAAATAAATAGGGTGGTCTGCTTTCGAAGAAACTTCGTACCTTCGTGAGTCAATCTTGACTTATGAAGACTAACAGTAGATGGAGTTTATATTTTTATATTCATTGATTTACGATTGCTAAATTTTGACATTAGCTTCATACAAACTATCGGCCGTTCTCAATATTCTATCTATCTGTTAATTTGCTTTCTAGAGATAGGAATTTGACGTTACATTTATGAAGCTAATGTCAAAATTCTATCTCTAGTAAGCTAATTCAGAGATAGATAGATTATTGAATCCAATAATATGACAAACAATCCCAAAATTTGCCATTGTGATCATATCAAAAACTAGGTGCACACAATCATAAAAATAACAATTATTTAAGAAGCAAAACTACACATAAAAGGGCAGACTTTGAAAAACGTAATAATTTTTCGATAACCAATAAAGCCATGTTTGAACACGGAACTGCCAATAATATAGAAGGCGAACAAACACACGGAGATAAACACAATCTAAGTGGCGACCTACTGAGTGAACTTGTGTCAATACACTAAACACATCGAGGTGTTTTGTTGCTCTCGATTTGATGCTCAAGTAAAACGTTTCAATATAAGGGTTACACGTGGGAAAATTCTAGAAGATTTTCTTGATTTACTCTATTTTTCTCAGTAACGTGGTGCAGTAGTCGGAGCTCATGGTTTAGTACCAGCCTCGCTGGTCGATCTATCGATAGGACTATGCATGGTGGAAGTACCGTTGAATTCTTCCGACTTCTTAGGCTGTCGTTACGGATAGTCAGAAGTCAGAAACACCTAGTCTTACCAAGGTAAAGGGTTGCCCCGGGTTGCTCCATGTAAAATACTGGTACTAGTTGGGAAAAGCCTAGGCAGATGATCCGTTGATTAAATCTCTATTATAAAGATTGAACATGATGATGATTATGATGTAAAACAGTCTCCAACATAAAATGATTAAATACGTAATAGGTGATAATTTTATCATGAGGCTCGCAAAAAGCTTTGCCAAAATTAACACTATCTTCACGAATTTTATACCAGCTAATCAATGTTTAATACAGAGACGACATTTGGATTCAGACATTAGATTTTTAGTACCTTTTATTGCAAGTCATCAATAAAAAACCGTCTTTAAGTACCTACTTCAATTTCTAAGTGTATAAAGTGACGTCACGATATGTGACGTCATCCAGTGGCTGGTCTGGTTGGTGTTGCTAATGGAACTAAACAGTATTAGCCACTACAACGTGTCCGTTTTCGGTGACAAGTGCCCTACACCACGTTATAGATAAACACAGAAGGTCATAACACTCTTGAGGGTCTGTAAATTAACAGTTATATGTATATATGTCGCAGTAAGATAGTTAAAGCCGTGATATAGTTATATCCCTAGGGATATAATTATATGCCGTAACATAGTTATACGAAAGCGATTCATTGCTATCTTACTAGGAATATAGTTATAAAACGGTCCAAATCTAGTGATATACTTATATTACTAGATAATGTTTAGTGAAATAGCTTTCGGAGTGTGCTGCGGTGGCTAAGGTGTGCCTGTAAGTAGCATTCAGTGCTATGTAACTCTAGATATCATGGTTCCTCTTCTTGTCTGAACAAAAATTAAAAAATACTTTCAAAGAAACCAACATCTCAACTTATTTGATAAGAAATAAAAATATCTCAAAACTGTTGAATAACTTTAAAAGATTTTTAATGTTTGATTAGTTTTAATTGTATTGTAAATGTTTAAATTCCATCATATGTCATAACGAGTTCTTCCGTGTTTCGGAAGGCACAATCAACTGATGAGTCCGATCTGTCATTTGACCATCTTTGGCAGTCGTTACGGGCAGTCAGAAGCCAGAAAATCCGACAACCTTATCAATAGGTGTCAGGTTGCCCGGGTAACTGGGTTGTGGAGGTCGGACAGGCAGTCGCTCCATGCAAAACACTGGTTCTCAACCGGTTAGACTAAAAGCCGACCCTAACGTAGTTGGGAAAAGGCTAGGCAGATGATGATGACGTGTTAATGTCACAAACTATTATTGTAACTAACTGCAGGATACATAAAGTTGTTTTTGTAATAAAGATTTTAACCAATATAATATTGTTTTATTTAACTGTGTATGGTAGATTTCTATTTCACTAAGCTTAATCCAGTAAAATAATTATAAAACTGAACTTAATCTAGTAATATAAGTATATCACTAAACTTAAACCGTTTTATAACTATATTCCTAGTAAGATAGTAATGAATTGCTTTCGTATAAGTATGTTACGGCATATAATTATATCCCTAGGGATATAACTATATTACGGCTTTATCTATCTTACTGCGACATATACATATCACTATCATTCTCCTACCTTTAAGCCAATTTTATTTTCCTTCTCTTTCAGACGTCATTTTTGTAATTCTTCATTTTCATGACATAATATGTTATTTTCTAATCTTTGTAATATGAAATGCCTTTTGTTTTAAAATAGATTCATATAAATAGGAAAGTCGTGTTTCAAATTTTTTGGGCAATTTGGGTATAAAAAAATAAAACATTTTTTCCTATAGAAGTAGTTGAAGATTATTAATAGTATTTACTTTGTATCGACGCAGCACCAAAACTTATTAGTGTCGCTGAACTTCACGAGCATCGAAAATAAATATGTTAAAACTATAGAGATGTCATTAACATGTACTTAAGTAAATAATTATGCGCGTGCCCATGCAAGTTTGTTGAGTGGATTTAGGATTAGTTTAAATATTTTTAACTGAAAGATTATTGAATCTACAACTGGCTGGTAAATAAGTTCTATATTTAAATGTATTTTACAAACTTTGATGAGTTTTTGACCCACATTTTTATATTTATTTGAATTATTCTTCAAATACCAAATATTTTTTGAGGTGGCATTCACTTCAGGTTAATGATCAGTGATAATATTTTGAATATTTTTGTTGTAAATTACTTATACAAAGCCAATATAACAACAAGTGCAAAGTTCAAAACAGGTCAAAATCATAACCCTCCTTTTCGCTCCGCCCTAGTCGGGTAAAAACTAATACTGAATTTGTTTTGATTTAGTAGCAGAGGAGACTAGAAAATAATATCACATGGCTTAAACTAAATTTATACACACTTACACACCCATACCATAATAAAAGTGTCTCCATTAGGCGCATTCCAGCAAATAAAAAAATATTCTAATCATTTAATTCGTACACAAATCGCAAGTCAAGCAACCCCTTCCTTATTTTACTTTCTACCATTAAGTTAGCGTGTTCGAAATAAAATTGCACTTAGAGTGTGAAATTTTTCACTGCAACTACCTAATCTTGACGCTATCTGCATATTTATTGCACCCAGCCATTGCTAAAGAGAATGGATTAATTTTTATTCCATTTGTGACGCCTGAAGGAAATGTAAGACTGTAAAATATTCGTGGACTCCGTTTTAAATTTACAATGTTAGCATAAAAAAGTGGTTCATTATAATGTGTATTATATCTTGCTGTTGGAACAAGGCTTTCTACTTTTGCACTATTTTTGTGCCTTATGGTGCAATCAACAGAGGAATTTAGTATGCACGAAAGAAATAAATATTTTTGCACTACTATAATTAACACGGAATACTAGAATTTTTGATGGAAACCCGCAAAAATTAGCTAATGAATCAGAATTTACACTTCAACAGTTTTTTATTCGTGGGAGGTGGCAAAACGCCATGATTGCGTCAAAGTACATAATCAGATCCTGGTCTATAAAGCGGTGAAACCAATGAGCAACGAATTCTGGCAAATATCAACCAACCCACGGAAGCCCAAATAGATGATTGAATAATCCGGCGAAGGTACGTTTGGTGGTTAATATCCCCGGAATAAAACTACGTGCTGTTATTTGTACAACGTATTAGCAGCCCACTGGTAACAAAAGAGTAAAGTTCGAGTTTTTTATTTGTTTGGTATTTTCGTTCACACGTGAGCCGTGTCTCACTCAGGTCATTTATAGACGTAGTTTCTCAGTTAGTTTCTTAGTTACGTCGCATCGGGTTATGAGAGTGAGGGAATAGGGAGTGCACCTGTGTCTGCGTAAATGCTTGTGCAGTACAATATGTCCTGCGCAGCTGGCTGATCTCCTTATATTAAAACTACCGCCGTGGTACAATCAGCTAGGACGCCATCATCATCATCATTCTCAGTTAGTCATTTAAGGTTGTGAGAAGTTTCGTCATTCATTAAAGGTCTTTTTCATGTGATAATGAATTCACACTTACGATTTCGATTTTTGCGAATTTTATGGCCTCACCTTATAGTATCAAACAGGATATAGTTTTGAGCTCCAAAAATGGCCTTCAAAGATTTAGGTATACTCGCTAAATGAAGCAAAAATATCTACCATTACAAATAAATAGCTGAAGTTTATCAATTGGGATATCTAGACTCCAAGCCAGTTCTACAATAGTTTGCAAAAATACAATTCACATCTTCTTCAGAGGTCTAAGAATCGAAGGTAGCATTATAACATTGCCTATAAGAAATATTTTCAACTGGTTCTCCCTTATGTTACTTTGACTTTAGGCCTGTATTAAACTAGGCTTCTTCAGAGGACTAAGGATAGTAGGTTTTAACATTGTCCATAAAGCATCCTAAGATTGTCTTAAATTATATTCGTCTTTGCATTTTTTCTCCCTCATCTAACTCTCTGCCAAAATTCCTCCATCCACATGTCTGCCAAAAGCCGTCACATCCTCATAATTACTATACATGTCATAGCCAATGCTACCGGGAAACCATTAGCGGTTCGTGAGGACGGTCGCAAGGACTCCGGTTTTCCGCAACTCAGTGTACTCCTTTGTTTTATAACAAAGAGAAAGATTGATGGCTCTATCTCGTTGAAGTTGTAACTGTGGGTACTTTTTAGTACTCAATTGTTGGGATGAACAACGTTCCTCCAGTGGTTAAGGAGTTTCCTTCAAAATTATGGTTTGAAGGTTCGACACAGCTGAATTTGAAATACACATGTGGACATATTAAAAAGATATTTAAAGAAAATTCACCGACAAATAACCACGACCACTCTGACAAGGGTGTACGACTAAGAAGAAATACGAGTACATTAGAGTATTTGGTGCTACTGCCTTTGACTGCAAAATCATGACAAGATCTTTATTTATTACAAAAATAGCCAAGGAAGTTTAATAACTAACATTTTTCTATCATTGGTCAAAAGTTGGCTTATAGGTGTGTGTAATATAAGATTATAGATACAATAAGGTAGTCACTTTGAGATGCATGCAATCCCTATTATTGTAATATCTACAATATCAAATTAATGAGATAAAAGGCTACCCTAGATAGCGAAAAAGATAAAATCCCACGATTATCAGAACCTCAGCACAAAAATGGACTAAGCTCGAGTTAGAAGCGTACTTGTTTTAAAGATAGCCATCTTAACGACCCAATCTGAATTGGTACAGCAGTTACGACGTGTGTAGCATACAAACGTACAAACGATTGTCCATGAGTGCGATTACTATGAACTTCATATAGTCCGATACTTTTGGAAAATTTCCATGTTTTGACATTAAATTATGTGTGTATTACTTAAATATATGGTTGGTACGAATTTAAATGGCACGTGCCATCTAATTTTAGACTTCATTGCGTATATGTTTCATGTTAGGTTTGAGGTCGTTGAAGATTCTTTTATAATGCTGTTACTTTATGATAACAACTAGCCCGAATTATTGCCCGTACCTGGATAAAATATAGCCTATGTCACTTGTGGGTAAGGTAGCTTTTGTATTCAAAAGCTACCTTATCCACAACTTAATTATTTAACCATTGTCAAAGAATTTTTAAAATCGGTTCATTAATTCCAGAGATTACCCCCTAAAAACAAATTTACAAACAATTTTACCTCTTTATAATATTAAATATAGATGAAATGACACTACGAACTAATCCACCCTACCAATATTATAAATGTGAAAGGTTTTGGGTTTGGATCAATCACGCTGCACGAAATAAGCTGAAAGACTCACATAGATCGCAATAATATTTATTCTTGTGTGGGAAGTAGGTACTTTCCTTGATACGTGGGTGAAACCACGGGTGAAAACCAGTAAATTATAAAAAAATATGACACACTTTTAAAATCCTATTTCTTACCATAGCATATTTTACCTCGTTACGTCAACAATGTAACAAATTTATATTATGCTTTATTTCTAGTGTTCGATGCATCAGCGAAGTCCCCACAAGGTCTACTCTTCGGGTCTTCGTACCACCTGGGCAACTTCGACGAATGCGTGGCGATTGAGGACCCAGGGTACAATGGAGTCACCATTGAGGGACAGTACTGCCTCGCGACTATCAAGTGGAGACAGAAGCATGAGACCAATAAGGTACATACTGGATAGTTTAATATTACGCAGGCTTTGTAAAAGTTTATACTTGCTTAATTTGAAGTAGATATATAGCACTAGCTTCTGCTCGCGATTTCACCCGCGTCCTAATAGAACTACTGCCCGCACATGGGCAAAAAAGTAGCAAATGGCCTTTTTGGACTGTCTAAAACTACATTTTATCGAATAAGACCAGTCAGTCTTGAGATTAGCGCGTTTAAAGCAAGGACATTGTTCAGTTTTATAATATTAAGATAAATTCGAACGCGAATGTTTTTAAGGATGTATGTTGTGTATATTTTACAATTTGCTACAATTTTCAACCAAAAAACTTGTATACAACATTAGTGCTCATTACATTTTATAAATATGTCGTTAAATGCTACAATATTCCCCTAATTCTCTAAGACACACTAATGTAACTGTCGAACAGAAACTATGCAGCCTAAGTTCTGTAGCATTGTGTTCAGAACTTAGTAATAAGGCTCTTTCGGTAATCCGACCAATTCTGCTTAGCGTTGTCATAGTAGAACAACTTACAACTTGACTTCAGACTGTAGCGTTATTAGTTTAATTAGTTTCCTAACTGTACCTGGAACTTATAGAATATTATCTGTCAAGCAAGGAAGCAGTTATTTGACCTGAGCAGATAAAACATTAAACAAAATATAAACAGTAGCAATTATTTAGAAAAAGTGAAATTGTTATGAAAATAAAACATAAATATATTTTCACAAAATAGTCCCGTATATTAAAAGCAGTGCTTAAAAAATATGGTTCACTATTTCACTGCATAAGAGATTACGTGTCAATGTCAACGAATTAAGCAAAAGCTAAATACATGATGAGGAAAAAGAAAAATACTATCTGGTAAGATGAATGATGCAAGCGCTCATTTTGTTGTCTACTGGATTTCTTTTGAGTTCCTGTCCCTCGGAAACTAAGATCTGAATAAAAAGTAACTTATCTCCATGCCCAATTTGATTTCAATCAGATTAGCATGAAAGCGCAACTAACAAATAAAAAAAAACTCTCTTTCTATTTAATGATATGGCCAATAAACATAATACACAGTCATCTAAACAAATTATACTAGGTTAAAAAACAAGACAAATCCTTAGGTATCCGTAACTTAACGAGTAAGCATTGACTAAACATTGACTTACTTCTTCAAAGTGAGGCCAGCCATGCAAATATACAATGACTAGGTACTAAGTTTCACAAGTTGATAAGTCTATTGAAACACTGCAATAAAAATAGTTCAGACTTCGTTCAAATATTCATTTTAGCAGTCAATTCATAACTATGAATATGTTAATGTTAATTTTGACACTTAAAACGCAGTAACTTCGCTTTTAAAATGTGTTAAGTCTCAGCTGTCTAGTATCCATATCTTGCAAGGTTCTGCCCGCGGTTTCACCTGCGTCTCGTGAGAACTACTTCGTATCCCAAAGAAGATAAAAAGTATCTAATAGTTTCCCTCTTCTGGTTTGAATGCCACTAATTTTCAACCAAATTGGTTTCGCCGTTCTTGACTTAAGCAAAAATGTGGTAATTACAAATTATTCATGATACCAGTGTGATACGTTCTAAGATTTGTTTGTGACATCTTTTCTCATTCCCAGTGACTAAACTATTATGCCATTGAAAAAAAGCATTTCCAAAATTCAAGTAAAAAATCTAAAGATTATTTATTTATTTCATTCTTTAAAACCCGTACTCTGCTATTATCACCTGGACGACAGCGGAACCAGTAATTAGCCTGACGAGTTCCCTAGTTATCCGATCGTTAGTAAGCCACTATAGATCGTTGAGTAGTTAGCACTGCATGTAGTTGAAGTTCGATGTTTGTTTAATACCTCTTTCATGAATAACACCTTTATGTCTAAAGTAATATTATGTGAATTTAAATGTCCATTTTCCACTTTTTACATCATAACACGTGAATTATGTAGACAGTGGAAATATACGCAATTTAAAGTGTTCTCTTCATTGTTAAATGATCGTATGTTGTTTACTAGCTTCGCTAAGATTAAATTAACATCTATCAGAGTGACTTAGTAAATGCATATGAGATAGCCTCCTTTCTCAGCCCCAGTATTTAATGAAATACTGGGTCTCATAAATTATTACTTGACGAACGTGCTTGGTGCCTNATTTACAAACAATTTTACCTCTTTATAATATTAAATATAGATGAAATGACACTACGAACTAATCCACCCTACCAATATTATAAATGTGAAAGGTTTTGGGTTTGGATCAATCACGCTGCACGAAATAAGCTGAAAGACTCACATAGATCGCAATAATATTTATTCTTGTGTGGGAAGTAGGTACTTTCCTTGATACGTGGGTGAAACCACGGGTGAAAACCAGTAAATTATAAAAAAATATGACACACTTTTAAAATCCTATTTCTTACCATAGCATATTTTACCTCGTTACGTCAACAATGTAACAAATTTATATTATGCTTTATTTCTAGTGTTCGATGCATCAGCGAAGTCCCCACAAGGTCTACTCTTCGGGTCTTCGTACCACCTGGGCAACTTCGACGAATGCGTGGCGATTGAGGACCCAGGGTACAATGGAGTCACCATTGAGGGACAGTACTGCCTCGCGACTATCAAGTGGAGACAGAAGCATGAGACCAATAAGGTACATACTGGATAGTTTAATATTACGCAGGCTTTGTAAAAGTTTATACTTGCTTAATTTGAAGTAGATATATAGCACTAGCTTCTGCTCGCGATTTCACCCGCGTCCTAATAGAACTACTGCCCGCACATGGGCAAAAAAGTAGCAAATGGCCTTTTTGGACTGTCTAAAACTACATTTTATCGAATAAGACCAGTCAGTCTTGAGATTAGCGCGTTTAAAGCAAGGACATTGTTCAGTTTTATAATATTAAGATAAATTCGAACGCGAATGTTTTTAAGGATGTATGTTGTGTATATTTTACAATTTGCTACAATTTTCAACCAAAAAACTTGTATACAACATTAGTGCTCATTACATTTTATAAATATGTCGTTAAATGCTACAATATTCCCCTAATTCTCTAAGACACACTAATGTAACTGTCGAACAGAAACTATGCAGCCTAAGTTCTGTAGCATTGTGTTCAGAACTTAGTAATAAGGCTCTTTCGGTAATCCGACCAATTCTGCTTAGCGTTGTCATAGTAGAACAACTTACAACTTGACTTCAGACTGTAGCGTTATTAGTTTAATTAGTTTCCTAACTGTACCTGGAACTTATAGAATATTATCTGTCAAGCAAGGAAGCAGTTATTTGACCTGAGCAGATAAAACATTAAACAAAATATAAACAGTAGCAATTATTTAGAAAAAGTGAAATTGTTATGAAAATAAAACATAAATATATTTTCACAAAATAGTCCCGTATATTAAAAGCAGTGCTTAAAAAATATGGTTCACTATTTCACTGCATAAGAGATTACGTGTCAATGTCAACGAATTAAGCAAAAGCTAAATACATGATGAGGAAAAAGAAAAATACTATCTGGTAAGATGAATGATGCAAGCGCTCATTTTGTTGTCTACTGGATTTCTTTTGAGTTCCTGTCCCTCGGAAACTAAGATCTGAATAAAAAGTAACTTATCTCCATGCCCAATTTGATTTCAATCAGATTAGCATGAAAGCGCAACTAACAAATAAAAAAAAACTCTCTTTCTATTTAATGATATGGCCAATAAACATAATACACAGTCATCTAAACAAATTATACTAGGTTAAAAAACAAGACAAATCCTTAGGTATCCGTAACTTAACGAGTAAGCATTGACTAAACATTGACTTACTTCTTCAAAGTGAGGCCAGCCATGCAAATATACAATGACTAGGTACTAAGTTTCACAAGTTGATAAGTCTATTGAAACACTGCAATAAAAATAGTTCAGACTTCGTTCAAATATTCATTTTAGCAGTCAATTCATAACTATGAATATGTTAATGTTAATTTTGACACTTAAAACGCAGTAACTTCGCTTTTAAAATGTGTTAAGTCTCAGCTGTCTAGTATCCATATCTTGCAAGGTTCTGCCCGCGGTTTCACCTGCGTCTCGTGAGAACTACTTCGTATCCCAAAGAAGATAAAAAGTATCTAATAGTTTCCCTCTTCTGGTTTGAATGCCACTAATTTTCAACCAAATTGGTTTCGCCGTTCTTGACTTAAGCAAAAATGTGGTAATTACAAATTATTCATGATACCAGTGTGATACGTTCTAAGATTTGTTTGTGACATCTTTTCTCATTCCCAGTGACTAAACTATTATGCCATTGAAAAAAAGCATTTCCAAAATTCAAGTAAAAAATCTAAAGATTATTTATTTATTTCATTCTTTAAAACCCGTACTCTGCTATTATCACCTGGACGACAGCGGAACCAGTAATTAGCCTGACGAGTTCCCTAGTTATCCGATCGTTAGTAAGCCACTATAGATCGTTGAGTAGTTAGCACTGCATGTAGTTGAAGTTCGATGTTTGTTTAATACCTCTTTCATGAATAACACCTTTATGTCTAAAGTAATATTATGTGAATTTAAATGTCCATTTTCCACTTTTTACATCATAACACGTGAATTATGTAGACAGTGGAAATATACGCAATTTAAAGTGTTCTCTTCATTGTTAAATGATCGTATGTTGTTTACTAGCTTCGCTAAGATTAAATTAACATCTATCAGAGTGACTTAGTAAATGCATATGAGATAGCCTCCTTTCTCAGCCCCAGTATTTAATGAAATACTGGGTCTCATAAATTATTACTTGACGAACGTGCTTGGTGCTGTGTTAGCGTCAATTCACACCGAGACGCGACGCGACGCGACGCTGCACGCAGATTTTACATAGAGCGACTCAAAATATACTTTATTCACTACACGAAACGATACACATTTAATTGTCAGAATTCAGATACGTTGCGCTGCACCTCGAGACGCCGCGCGACGCGCGGCGTACAAGATCGGTGCTGCATCTCGCGATTTTCTTTGTTTTTAAGATGCGTCTCGCGACGCCGCGAGGCGTCGCGCTGCGCCGCGCGGCGTCGCGCTACATCAAAGCCGCGTCGCGTCGCGTCGCGTCGCGTCGCGTCTCGGTGTGAATTGACCCTTAGTCGGAGTATATGGTGTACAAAAAACAAAAGAACCAAGAAACATCTTTAAAAATAATTAATATATAATAACCATAATATACATAATCCTAATTTTGTACTTATAAAATTGATTACAGACTCGAACAGGCCGTGGTGAAACTCTTCGCTGGGCAGTCTGCGTACCAAGCGCCTGTCACGCGAAGTCAGTGGCGAGTTTCGTCAGCAGCGTGCTGGCTCACACCGTCAGTAACACCACAGGCGTCGAGGTTACTGAGCGGGACTGTTATACTAGGAGGCCTCTTGCTATTACACCTTTGGATGTTGGTTACCTGTAAGTACATACGTTATTATCATAGGTACAATCTGGCTACAATATACTTACTTCGCTGGGCAGTTAGAATGCCAAGCGCCTGCCACGCGAAGTCACTGTTACACTAGAAAGCATGTTGCTATTAGATACCTCACTGAATAGTGTAAAGTATGCCACTGCACCGAATTGACGGATTTCAAATATTAAAAAAAAACCGGCCAAGTGCGAGTCGGACTCGCGCACGAAGGGTTCCGTTCCATTATTTATGAAAAATAAACGTACCTACTACCTAAAATTAGCCAAAACACGAACATTTCTCGGCAACAAAAAATAACTTTATTTTTCATACAAATATATGAATAACAAAGTTTTAATTTGCGGTTACTGAAAAAGTGCTATATCTCAAAAACTGTATTTCGACTGTATTTCGTTCAAACCAATTTTGGTTGATAGTTTTTATTAAGTTTTATAACATATGTTTTTATTAGATTTTTCAAATTGGTAGTTTAGAAATTACAGGGTATTAAAATGTATGTCCCCCACATACATTTTAGCACTTTGAAAGTGTCTTACTCTGAAATGATTGACTTTGAGAAAAAATGATTTTAGAAACCTCAATTTCATTTTTAAAGACCTATCCATAGACACCTCACATGTATAGGTTTGATGAAAAAAAAAATTTTTCGTTTCAGTTTCATGTATGGGGAGCTCCTCCTAATATTTTTTTTTTATTGTTGTATGAAAATCGTAAAGCGGTTAATATAATACATCTACCTACCAAGTTTTAACTGTGTAGTCTTAATAGTTTCGGAATAAAGTGGCTGTGACATACGGACGGACGGACAGACAGACAGACAGACAGACAGACAGACATGACGAATCTATAAGGGTTCCGTTTTTTGCCATTCGGCTACGGAACCCTAAAAAAAAAGAGAGAGATCAAGCCTAAATCTCAATGAGAAAATTCAAAGAAATATAAACTGAAAAATTTTATTTTTACATATGATTACCGTTTTCAGTGATTTTGTCTGATTTCAGCATGAAGAGATAGATGTTATAGAATTACAGGGCAGAAGCCTGATAAATAGCAAAATACAAAAAACGTAACAGAAGGACAAATGAAACGAGACTTTTGCAAGCATCTATTCACTGTAAAAGAATATAATGACAGTTGCAGTGGGCAGAAAAAATGATTAAGTACGCGGAACAGCTAACTTCATCAAGTTTTAATACAGGCAAAGTCTTTGTCGTCGCTTGTTTGAAGGTGTGTTAGTTGCATATAAAAGATATTACGGGCTCACCATAAAGCGGAGGAACAATTATTAAAACTAGTGTTTGAGGATCTAGGAGAACTTTAGTTTTGACAACTCTGAAAGTTTACTTATGAGCCTTTGTTTCACTTTAAGATGTAAAATGGAACGTGTAATAAATCTTTAAACGATGAATGGAACTATTTTTAATCTATATTTAATAATTAGCTTTGGTATGTTCTTATCGTCAGCATTATCAGATTAATATAATGCCTATTCTCTACAGAGAAGTCACTGATTGGTTGGTATTAATCAGGGCTCAGAAGATAATTTCTTCCGTGTATAGTGCATTCTAATTACTCCTACACATGAGGGTGATTTATTGAAATAAACATACAAACTTAAACATACCAATTACTTTATAAAAGAGGCTCATTCAAATTCTCAACGTCACCATTTATCAGCGTTGAGTAATTATTGATGTACAGAATATTGGCACCATGATGCATGCATTTTCTTTGCTCCAAAGCCAACCGGTCTTGCATATAAGGACCTTTCACCCATATTTCGGTAACCAAGTCATATGAACAAGAACACGAAGCAGGTATGCTGGAGTTACCTGAAAAGAAAATTAAGTTATTAGTCAGAGTCACTCACCTATTTCGTAGCAAAAGAGTTCCAATCACATATTGAATTTATAGGCATGAGATGTTAGGTACCCAAAAAATGCTTT
This sequence comes from Heliothis virescens, assembly GCA_002382865.2. Lineage (NCBI taxonomy): Eukaryota > Metazoa > Arthropoda > Insecta > Lepidoptera > Noctuidae > Heliothis > Heliothis virescens. The sequence continues at coordinate 11,334,981 of NWSH02000050.1, read as the reverse complement.
ACTAAAATTGCTAGTTGATGGGTAGATAGCGGCCCGGACAAGGCATTTAACATATCTGAAAAAGGCGCGGAGATACTATGTTATCACGCGTGTCACGCACGAAGTATTAAAATTGGAAAATTTTAGGTTATATAATAAATTCTAGGCAGCTCGACACGAGACCTATTGATGCCCTTATATTCGAATTGGGACTATCAATTCGCATAAACTAAGACCAGACTAATATTTTTTCTACATTTCTAAAGTTCTTCTTAAAATTGAATTTTAAAATATAATTTACTTCAACGAAACTGGGCAGGAAGATTTCAATTCTTCTTGAAGTAGCGGATGCGGGACAGTTTTATCGAAAACTCATTTTAATGGCTGTATTGTAAACGAACATGAAAATGCAACTTAAAAGAGGTAAGAAACAAGTTAGGTAAGGAAAGGCAAAGAAAAGAAACGTACAGAAAGAAATGAGCTAACCTCATAATGCTGTATGCAGCACTGCGTAAATTAATAAGGCTTTATCCACACTACAAAGGGTACGACGTCATTTTGTGTATGGCAGTTTATTGGGTAAAAGAGCTTTTATTTGCAACAGACGAACAGTTACGTTTTTGATGAAATCCTGGTAGCAAGGCTTTGAGTAAAGGATTTTTGCGATGGTATTTTTCCAAGTCCTTAACATTTTATAAAATTTTTGTTTATGTACAGGTTCGTGCAATATTTTTAATAATTTAATTATAAAATTGAGGCACTATGTTTGTGTTTTAATAATAATATTATATGAGCTCTTCGTTAGGCGGCTTGGGTCACGGGACTGAATTCAGAAGGCGGTACTCCTTGATACAGCCGTATTGGAGGAGGTTTCTGTCTCTGGGACCTAACTACCAGACCCTTTGGACCCTGTGGCCCGATTCGACGGCCAACCTGTTTTTTTATAATTTTTAAAATATTTTTTAATATTCTTTCTTTTTATAATTATATTAAAAATGTAAAAAATATTTTCAAAATAAATTAAATGAATATATATCCAAAAAGTATGCTCATTTAAAAATAAAATTGTGACAAGCATGATAGTTATGAAGTGAAAATATGAGAGAGAGTTATCATATAGTAGTTACCTGCATATATCAAGATTAAGATGGGGATCACATTGAGCTTTCCTCGTCTGCTTCTCCAAGTTCAACAAGCATCAGTCTGAAGGAAGAGAAATGCGCTGAGGCATCAGAACGTAAATCCATAACAAAGTGTTTGTTGAGCATAAGCGCATTTGCAGGTTGTCGCACCAAAACTGTAAAATACATATAAATCTTAAGTATTAAAAACATTAAAGTATGAGTATTTTTTTGTTTAGTCTATGCTATGCATCCCACTCCGATTCCCACTCCCGAATCTTTTGAACGTTCTGTCTTTTTGTAGTCTCTTTGGAGTACTTGTATCATACCAAAAATACCTACAATATTATAAATGCGAAAGTACTCTGTGCTGTCTATCTGTCTGTTAAGCTTTCACGCCTAAACAGTGAGTCGATTTTTGATGAAATTTGGTACAGAGATAGAATAAGTCCTGAGGAACAACATAGGCTTAACTTTTTATCTGGGTAGGGAAATATTCAATGCTAAGTAAATGTATAAAGTCTGTAATGAGTTATGGAAAAGGAAAAATAATTTGGTGAAATGTCCTACAGTAAGTCTTTTTGATAATCAACTTTGTGATTTGCAATACTTTTCCACACAGGGTATACTTACTTACAAGGTTTTTTTATTGGTTTCTTAACAGAAATGAAATAAAAATGACAAACAAAAAATCAAGTAAAATGTATCAAATATCACGTAAAATCACTTTCTATGAAAGCATAAGATAGTTTTCATAATCTATGTTTGACCTTGAAAATGGGTACTCATTTCAAACAACGTTAAAACGGACCTGGTTATGAATGCGAATTTATGCGTTACTGTATCCAGGCGGGAAGCTTTCGGTATTATATCTCTATGTAATCCAAATAACCCTTGCTTCCACGATTATTTGGGTCATAACAATTGGAGAAGCTAGGAAACTTTCTACGTAATTTATTTATTTATCCGTACTGAGTATATTATAAAGCGATGAGATTTTTTGTTTGTTTCTGAACACGCTAATGTCAAAAATTGCTGAACCGATTTGAAGAATCTTTAAGTATCAGATAGCTCATTTTAACGAAGGATTTTTTATTACTACGGAACAACGCGTGAAACCGCTGGCAGGAAGCAGTTATACATTTAAACTAGCTGTTTTCCATGATTTTCGGATGAACTATTTCACAAACCTGGAGGCAAAACGTATAGCAAATATTAATCTTCACAATTTAACCACCTATAAACCTAACAGTAATCATCGCAACGGTTAAGCAGTTTTTTGTTAAAATGGACCAACTAAGATACGAGAGATCATTTACAGTTCTTGGGAAATCTCCCTCAAAGAAATATTAAAATAAAAATAGCGGGAAAGTTAAGACTTATTTACGTTTAAAGGATGACAATTTAATATTGTGTTTTCTAGGTTACGAAATCATAGATGGCGGAAAGACTGCTTTGTTACCGGAAGAGGAGGGATAGCGGTGGGTTAAAGTATGAAAGTCATGTTAAGAACTTGTTTTTATTTACCACCCCTTTTAAAGGGAAAAGACGTAAAACTTAAGACTTCGTTTAGGTCGTAGACTTAGTGACTTCAAAAGCCTTAAATTGTCAAAATACAGGCTGGAGTTAATTAATTTAATTGTATTATTAGATTAATGTCTTCATAAAATAGATAATAAAATGTGTCAGTGTCTCAAAGAGCTATCATCATCTACCAATAAGACTTAGGACATGAGCGCTTATATTTTAAGTGTTCATTATCTTTTCCAAGGAAACTTGTCTATGCTCCATACCTAAACATCCTATTGATTCAAGGCATTAAAATAACCAGAAAATCATTTCTAAATTGTTACATATAATTATGTATGTATATTTACCCGATCCCATCATGCATCAGCATCCCATAACAGGTCCACTGGCAATAAACATGCACGCATGGCCGGCTATGATGAAGATCATGGCCAGGGCCTTTAATGCCAGAGATGCACTCAAGCCCTAAGGAGTTGTGTTGCTTCGTAGAAATGATCTTCTTCATATTGTTGATCATGGAGAAGGAGATAATCAAGGTGGTGATGATAGACTCCTTCTTGGAGCCGTAGTATATCAGGTAGGTCTCGTAGAGTGTACTGAAGAACAGAACTGTGATATGAACAGCAGAATCAGTGACCTGAAATCAAAAATAAAATTCCATTTAGCATATCTTTTAGATGAGCTAAGCAGAGGTGTACAAGAATCCAGTTTGTTGTAGATGCTTTATCCCCACCAGAGCGAATGAGCCATAGTTGTGTATGTAAACGAATATGCATACTGTCTTTATTTGTCGGTTTCTCAGACATCACTGAGTGCCCGAATCTTACCCATTCTCAGAAAAAAAACTCGACACTTGCATTTTTCATTTGCAATAACGAAATCGATAAAGTTTAATAAAATCTAATCAATTAACTCAAGGGCATGAAAACCGTAGTCTTCCAATATGGGTAAAAAAGTAACCCATGAAAAATGTAATAAATAATCAACCCCAATTTTACTCATACAAATTTACACTACCCAGAAAACTCATCGATACAGCAACATCATTTTATGATGAAAACGATATCATCAAGTATTAATGAAAAAGGAAAGTAATATTTCTTCCAGTATGTGATCAATCAAATTAGTGTCAGAAGTTACGGCCGTGCGTTCGGTTGGCAAGGAAGAAATATGTGTTCCTAACAAAGTAATATTTACACAAAGAAACAAATAAAACAGTATTGCTGTGATTTTTCTGACAAAGTAAAGATGACTGTTAGTTGATTTCTGCTATATCTGATTCATTGTGTCGTGCGATGTTAATGTAATATTGGATGTTGTTCGAACTGTGAAGGGTGAACAGTTGCTATTTTATAATGTCAGCCTGATTATAGAGTCATACTCTTTGCTACACATACTCAACTACGTTAACTGCGGAAATCAATATTCTGTCTATCTCTGGATTTGCTTACTAGTGATAGAATTTTGACATTAGCCCCATACAAGTTATGTCAAATTCCTATTTCTGGAAGCAAATCCAGAGTTAGATATGATTATTGGGACGGCCGTAAGTCGGCTTCCAGTCTCACCGGACGGTAGATGAGTACCTACCAGTGTATCTGGCCTCCTCAACCCGGTTACCTTGTTAATCGGTTACTCGTTGTCAAACTTTTCTAGCTTCTGACTACTCGTAGCGAAGGTCAAAAATGTTCAACGACAGCTCGACCCACCACGTCAAGATAGTCGATCACCCATCCACAGACCCGCCACGCCAAGCGTTAACCATTAACAAATTTGCTTAAACCGTTTTAATTACTTAGCAACATTTGGGTATGTTATATCCTTAAAAGGCATACCTAATTAAGTATACTCAGCCACTAATATGATAGCAAGGTGACTTTACTGTGCTCTTGTATTTACTCCAGCAACACGTGCTGTCTCACTACTAAAAGAAGACTTCTAGGAATCTCTGTACTTTCTTACCCCTTATGAGAACTTTTACTGCAGTGAAGCTGGTTTTGTTTTTGTAAGTTTCCTTTCCCTCTTATATGAAGCTTTTCATCGAAATAGATACCTCTTTAAGTGTTTTTCCAGTGAAATTCATCATGCATCGAAATAATTATCTTTGATGTTTGCTGATTCACAGGAAAATAATGAAACTGTGCACTTCCACACTATGAAAAGTCCTTGACATAAAAGGTTTTCTTAAATTGTGGTAACAGAAATTTGTCTAGAAGCATTTTAAATATGTACCCTTACAGCCAGTATCAATGAATATTCTAATTTATGCGATACCAATTTAAATCAGCCTTATTCCGATTACTCTCAATTTTTATGATTTAAAATCTGATTCTTGTGTTAGTATCGAAAAATTGTTAATTTCAAAAAACTTTAAATTTCCATAAAACTAAAGCTAGGCAATTATTAACATCATTCATCATAATCTAGACACTAGACGAGTTAATTACTAGACTGAAACCTAAATTATACCTTGCGTTGTCAGGCAAAATTGTGAATAGGGTAAAATTACCAGTTATCGTTTACTTGCGATGTCGTGAATTTATTTTCAGTGTACGGTTGGTTTTTATGTACACCTTATCTGATATACTGAAGGTGCTGGTATGCGTATTTTACGAGTCAAACAGTGCAATGATTTTGTAAATACCGCAATTAGTACATACTTATATTCAGTTAACATATGAGCCCCTTTGCAAGTGAATACAATACAAAGTGGGATGGGATGTTTTAATTAATTTTTACATAATGTTGTTTTCTGTGACGGTCCCGGACCAGAATCAGGACCTCCCCATTTCTTCCCATGGGTGTCGTATGAGGCGACTAAGGAGCTAAAGGCTTAATGCATACTACAGCACCCTTGGCCACCCGTAAGGTGGCGGGCAAACCACCTCAACAGCATTCCCAAGGAGGGTTAGCGTCAGGCAGGCGGCCGGCTGTAAAAATGAAGCCAAAACCAGATGCAGTAATGGTGAATGAGAATAATGTTAAGAGGAATGTGTGGTGTTACGCGAATGGATCGAGTGAGGAATGAATATATAGAGGAATTTGAAAGTGGCACCGGTAACCGAAAAATTATGCGGAAACCGGCTGGCATGGTATGGGCATGTGATGCGGAGAAGTGAGGATCATGTTGTGAGAAAGGTTTTGAGTATGAATGTAGATGGATATGTGGCGAAGGGGACGACCAAAGAAACGATGGATGGATTGCGTGAAAGTCGATATGGCTAGGAAGAATGTTACTTGTGAGATGACGGCAAATAGAAGAGAATGGAAGAAGAAAACATACTGCGCCGACCCCAAATAGATTGGGATAAGGGCAGGGAGATATATATATACATAATATTGTTACGTATTCGTTAGAAAAATATACCTTATATCATACCTAGAGATGTAAGACAAACTGCGGCAAGACAAATTATCCAAAGAACCCAAAAAGTAACCAAATAGCGTAATTGGTGTTCCCACCCTTCCGCAAAGCCGCCTCGATTATGTCCTCCAATATCATCCTGCCGTGCACTAAATCATGGGAAAATGGAAGAAATATACGGGTGGGTAGAAACCTGTGTGATTTATTACACAGGGGAACAAAAAAAAATTTTTTTTCTGCGGCTTAGTTTTCGAAGTTAATTCACATTCATTAGGGTTTATTAATACTCGAATATATTTATTTTGTTTGAATTGCTCTGGTTCTCAAGATAAACGTACTACTATCAAAAATATATTTATTCATACACATCTACCCTCGTTATTGTATTGTATCTGAGTAAAAGGTGACTAACGTTTCTTGTTGTTTTAACTAATAGCACCTTGTTTATTATTTCTGATTGCTAAAAATATCAATTGGTTCATTTCTTTGTTTTAATTAAATATTGTTATGTGAAAAAAATAATGAGTTCTTCAAGAAAGTCTTGTGTTAATAATCCCGACCATTTCTGCTACATATGTGGTAATTTGTCAAAAAAAGCAACGAAGAAATATTAAATAATTTTGTAAAAGAAGCCTACCAAGCATGTTTTGGAAAAAAACTGGGACAACAGGGAAATATTGGGTGCCACACTAAGTTTGTGCAGAAAATCACATGCAAAACGTTTTTCCTAACTTATTATTATATATTTTTATTCATTCTGATTATTAGTATAATATATGTATCATTTAAGATATTGTTCCATTTTAAATAAAATGTTTTTTAATATATTCAATATTTTAATTTCATTTTACCTTCAATTTAAATAGATACTCTTTATCTGAACATGTGGAGTCAATTCGGCAAATCTGTTTATTATTTTCATATTCAGTAGACCAGAAATACACAAAATCGACTTCGAAACCCCGTGCCGCAGAATCATTGTTGCCCTGTGTTATCTGTGGCTTGCCCTGGCAATTTGGACTTTTGAGGATTTTCTTCTAACCCTTTGCTTGGCTCATGGTTTTGTGAAAATAAAGGAATAACTTTTTTTAAGCTTAAAAGTATCGCATTGCAGTTATAATGGAATTTATCAGTATCTATAAACCACTCTAGGCTGACTTCGGTACTGGTGTAGGGCAGTATTTGTACTCTAGTAAAAATTATTTTACCATCCACTATTTACCATATTATGTCCTTCTTTCGTT
>NWSH02000050.1:11259386-11327718 GCA_002382865.2 Heliothis virescens | reverse complement strand
TTTTATTTTTGTACAAAAATCGTAAAGCGGTTAATATAATACATCTACCTACCAAGTTTTAACTGTGTAGTCCTAATAGTTTCGGAATAAAGTGGCTGTGACATACGGACGGACGGACAGACAGACAGACGGACAAACAGACAGACATGACGAATCTATAAGGGTTCCGTTTTTTGCCATTCGGCTACGGAACCCTAAAAACGAAAGAAGGACATAATATGGTAAATAGTGGATGGTAAAATAATTTTTACTAGAGTACAAATACTGCCCTACACCAGTACCGAAGTCAGCCTAGAGTGGTTTATAGATACTGATAAATTCCATTATAACTGCAATGCGATACTTTTAAGCTTAAAAAAAGTTATTCCCTTTTATTTTCACAAAACCCATGAGCCAAGCAAAGGGTTAGAAGAAAATCCTCAAAAGTCCAAATTGCCAGGGCAAGCCACAGATAACACAGGGCAACAATGATTCTGCGGCACGGGGTTTCGGAGTCGATTTTGTGTATTTCTGGTCTACTGAATATGAAAATAATAACAGATTTGCCGAATTGACTCCACATGTTCAGATAAAGAGTATCTATTTAAATTGAAGGTAAAATGAAATTAAAATATTGAATATATTAAAAAACATTTATTTTAAAATGGAACAATATCTTAAATGATACATATATTATACTAATAATCAGAATGAATAAAAATATATAATAATAAGTTAGGAAAAACGTTTTGCATGTGATTTTCTGCACAAACTTAGTGTGGCACCCAATATTTCCCCTGTTGTCCCAGTTTTTTTCCAAAACATGCTTGGTAGGCTTCTTTTACAAAATTATTAATATTTCTTCGTTGCTTTTTTTGACAAAATTTACCACATATGTAGCAGAAATGGTCGGGATTATTAACACAAGACTTTCTTGAAGAACTCATTATTTTTTCACAATAACAATATTTAATAAAACAAAGAAATGAACCAATTGATATTTTTAGCAATCAGAAATAATAAACAAGGTGCTATTAGTTAAAACAACAAGAAACGTTAGTCACCTTTTACTCAGATACAATACAATAACGAGGGTAGATGTGTATGAATAAATATATTTTTGATAGTAGTACGTTTATCTTGAGAACCAGAGTCAATTCAAACAAAATAAATCATATTCGAGTATTAAATAACCCTAATGAATGTGAATTAACTTCGAAAACTAAGGCCGCAGAAAAAAAATTTTTTTTTGTTCCCCTGTGTAATAAATCACACAGGTTTCTACCCACCCGTATATTTCTTCCATTTTCCCATGATTTAGTGCACGGCAGGATGATATTGGAGGACATAATCGAGGCGGCTTTGCGGAAGGGTGGGAACACCAATTACGCTATTTGGTTACTTTTTGGGTTCTTTGGATAATTTGTCTTGCCGCAGTTTGTCTTACATCTCTAGGTATGATATAAGGTATATTTTTCTAACGAATACGTAACAATATTATGTATATATATATCTCCCTGCCCTTATCCCAATCTATTTGGGGTCGGCGCAGTATGTTTTCTTCTTCCATTCTCTTCTATTTGCCGTCATCTCACAAGTAACATTCTTCCTAGCCATATCGACTTTCACGCAATCCATCCATCGTTTCTTTGGTCGTCCCCTTCCGCAATATCCATCTACATTCATACTCAAAACCTTTCTCACAACATGATCCTCACTTCTCCGCATCACATGCCCATACCATGCCAGCCGGTTTCCGCATAATTTTTCGGTTACCGGTGCCACTTTCAAACTTCCTCTTATATATTCATTCCTCACTCGATCCATTCGCGTAACACCACACATTCCTCTTAACATTATTCTCATTCACCATTACTGCATCTGGTTTTGGCTTCATTTTTACAGCCGGCCGCCTGCCTGACGCTAACCCTCCTTGGGAATGCTGTTGAGGTGGTTTGCCCGCCACCTTACGGGTAGGCCAAGGTGCTGGTAGTATGCATTAAGCCTTTAGCTCCCTTAGTCGCCTCATACGACACCCATGGGAGAGAAATGGGGAGGTCCTATTCTGGTCCGGGACCGTCACAGAAAACAACATTATGTAAAAATTAATTAAAAACACGCACCCCCTTGTATTAGTCATTTGCAAGGGGCTCATGTTCATGAATTATAAGTATGTATCTAATTGCCGGTATTTAAAAATCATTGCACTGTTTTGACTCGTAAAATGACGCATAGCCAGCCAACCCTTCTAGTAATCAGATAAGGTGTACATAAAAACCCAACCGTACACTGAAAATAAATTCACGACTCGCAAGTAAAACCGATAACTGGTAATTTTACCCTATTCACAATTTTGCCTGACAACGCAAGGTATAATTAGGTTTCAGTCTAGTAATTAACTCGTCTAGTGTCTAGATTATGATGAATGATGTTAATAATTGCCTAGCTTTAGTTTTAGTGGAAAAGTTAAAGTTTTTGAAATTAACAATTTTCGATACTAACACAAGAATTCAGATTTTAAATGTCATAAAATTGAGAGTAATCGTGAATAAGGCTGATTTAAATTGGTATCGCTATAAATTAGAATATTCATTGATACTGGCTGTAAGGGTACATATTTAAAATGCTTCTAGACAAAATTTCTGTTACCACAATTTAAAGAAAACCTTTTATGTCAGGACTTTTTCATAGTGTGGAAGTGCACAGTTCATTATTTTCCTGTGAATCAGCAAACATCAAAATAATATTTCGATGCATGATGAATTATCACTGGGAAAAACACTTAAAAGAGTATCTATTTCGATGAAAAGCTTCATAATAAGAGGGAAAGGAAACTTACAAAAACAAAACCAGCTTCACTGCAGTAAAAGTTTCTCATAAGGGGTAAGAAAGTACAGAGATTCCTAGAAGTCTTCTTTTAGTAGTGAGACAGGCACGTGTTGCTGGAGTAAATACAAGAGCACAGTAAAGTCACCTTGCTATCATATTAGTGGCTGAGGTATAACTTAATTAGGTATGCCTTTTAAGGATATAACATACCCAAATGTTGCTAAGTAATTAAAACGGTTAAGCAAATTTGTTAATGGTTAACGCTTGGCGTGGCGGGTCTGTGGATGGGTGATCGACTATCTTGACGTGGTGGGTCGAGGCTGTCGTTTGAACATTTTTGACCGTCGCTACGAGTAGTCAGAAGCTAGAAAGTTTGACAACGAGTAACCGATTAACAAGTAACCGGGTTGAGGAGGCCAGATACACTGGTAGGTACTCATCTACGTCCGGTGAGACTGGAAGCCGACTTACGGCCGTTCCCAATAATCTATCTAACTCTGGATTTGCTTACCAGAAATAGGAATTTGACATAACTTGTATGGGGCTAATGTCAAAATTCTATCACTAGTAAGCAAATCCAGAGATAGACAGAATATTGATTTCCGCAGTTAACGTAGTTGAGTATGTGTACAAGAGTATGACTGCTATAATCAGGCTGCATTATAACAAGTGCAACTGTTTCAACCCTTCACAGTTCGAACAACATCCAATATTATCATTAACATCGCACGACACAATGAATCAGATATAGCAGAAATACAACTAACAGTCATCTTTACTTTGTCAGAAAAATCACAGCAATTACTGTTTTTATTTGTTTTCTTTGTGTAAATATTACTTTGTTAGGAACACATATTTCTTCCTTGCCAACCGAACGCACGGCCGTAACTTCTGACATATTATGATTGATCACATACTGGAAGATAATATTACTTTCCTTTTTCATTAATACTTGATGATATCGTTTCATCATAAAATGATGTTGCTGTATCGATGAGTTTTCTGGGTAGTGTAAATTTTGTATGAGTAAAATTGGGGTTGATATTTATTACATTTTTCATGGTTACTTTTTACCCATATTGGAAGACTACGGTTTTCATGCCCTTGAGTTAATTGATTAGATTTATTAAACTTTATCGATTTCGTTATTGCAAATGAAAATGCAAGTGTCGAGTTTTTTTCTTGAGAATGGGTAAGATTCGGGGCACTCAGTGATGGCTGAGAAACCGACAAATAAATAGACAGTATGCATATTCGTTTACATACACAACTATGGCTCATTCGCTCTGGTGGGATAAAGCATCTACAACAAACTGGATTCTTGTAACACCTCTGCTTAGCTCATCTAAAAAGATATGCTAAATGGAATTTTATTTTTGATTTCAGGTCACTGATTCTGCTGTTCATCACAGTTCTGTTCTTCAGTACACTCTACGAGACCTACCTGATATACTACGGCTCCAAGAAGGAGTCTATCATCACCACCTTGATTATCTCCTTCTCCATGATCAACAATATGAAGAAGATCATTTCTACGAAGCAACACAACTCCTTAGGGCTTGAGTGCATCTCTGGCATTAAGGCCCTGGCCATGATCTTCATCATAGCCGGCCATGCGTGCATGTTTATTGCCAGTGGACCTGTTATGGATGCTGATGCATGGGATCGGGTAAATATACATACTATAATATATGTAACAATTTAGAAATGATTTTCTGGTTATTTTGATGCCTGAATCAATAGGATGTTTGGTATGGAGATAGACAGTTTCCTGGAAAAGATAATGAACACTTAAAATAAGCGCTCATGTCTACGTCTTATTGGTATGAGATAGCCTTGAGACACTGACACATTTTATTATCTATTTATGAAGACATAAATACTAAATAATACAATTAAATTAATAACTCCAGCCTGGTATTTGACAATAAGGCTTTTGAAGTCACTTAGTCTAGACTAAACTGAAGTCTAAGGTTTACTTACTTTCCCCTTTAAAAGGGGTGGAAATAAACAAGTTTAAATGACTTTATCTGGTAACAAAGCAGTCTTTCCGCCACTATGAGTTCTAAACCTAGAAAACGACAATATTAAATTCATCCTTTAAACTAAATAAGTTTACTTTCGCTTATTTTTATTTTAATATTCTTGGAGGAGATTTCAAGAACTGTAAAGATCTCTCGATCTTTGTTAGGTCCATTTTAACAATAAAACTGCTTAACCGGTTGCGATGATACTGTTAGGTTTATAGGTGGTTAAATTGTGGAAGATTATATGCTATACGTTTTGCCTCCAGGTTTGTGAAATAGTTCCATCCGAAATCATGGAAAACAGCTAGTTTAAATGTATAACTGCTCCTGCCAGCGGTTTCACGCGTGTCCCGTAGTATAAAAAAATCCTTCTTCGTTAAATGAGCTATCTGATACTTAAAGATTCTTCAAATCGGTTCAGCAATTTTTGACATTAGCGTGTTCAAGGAAACAAACAAAAAATCTCATCAGCTTTATAATATTACTCAGTACAGATAAATAAATAAATTACGTAGAAGTTTCCTAGCTTCTCCAATTGTTATGACCCAATATCGTGGAAGCAAGGTTTATTTGGATTTACATAGAGATTATAATACCGAAAGCTTCCCGCCTGGATACAGTAACGCATAAATTCGATTCATAACCAGGGTCCGTTTAACTTGTGAAATTGAGTACGCCATTTTCAAGGTCAACATAGATTATGAAAACTGATCTTGATGCTTTCATAGAAAGTGATGTTACGTGATATTTGATACATTTTACTTGATTTTTTGTTTGTCATTTTTATTTTCATTTCTGTTAAGAAACCAATAGATAAAACCTTGTAAGTAAGTATGCCCTGTGTGGAAAAGTAATTGCAAATCACAAGTTGATTATCAAAAGACTTACTGTAGGACATTTTCACAATTATTTTTTCCTTTCATAACTCATACAGACTTTATACTTTACTAGCATCTGAACTATTTCCCGTACCCAGATAAAAAGTTAAGCCTATGTTGTTCCTCAGGATCTATTCTATCTCTGTACCAAATTTCATCAAAATCGACTCACTGGTTTAGGCGTGAAAGCTTAACAGACAGATAGACAGACAGAGTTACTTTCGCATTTATAATATTAGTAGTATGTATGATACAAGTACTTCAAAAGAGACTACAAAAGACGAGAGACGTTCAAAAGATCGGGAGGTGTGGAATCGGAGTGGGATGCATAGCATAGACTAAACAAAAAAATACTCATACTTAATGTTTTAATACTTAAGATTTATATTTATTTTACAGTTGGTGCGACAACCTGCAAATGCCTTCATGCTCAACAACACTTTGTTAGTGGATACGTTTCTGATGCTCAGCGCATTTCTCTTCTCAAGACTGATGCTTGTTGAACTGGAGAAGAGACGAGGAAAGCTCAATGTGATCCCCATCTTAATCTTTAGATATATCAGGTAATACATATGATAACTCTCTCTCATATTTTCACTCATAACTATCATGCTTGTCACAATTTTATTTTTAAATGAGCATACTTTTGGGATTATATATTCCATTTATTTATTTTGAAATATATTTTTTACATTTTTAAATATAATTATAAAAAAGAAAGAATATTAAAATATTTAAAAATATAAAAAACAGGTGGCCGTCGATATCGGGCACAGGGTCCAAGGTACTGGTAGTTAGGGTCCCAGAGACAGAAACCTCCTCACAATACGCGCTGTATCAAGGAGTACCGCCTTCTGAATCAGTCCCTTGACCCAGCCGCCTAACGAGAGCCTCATATTAATATTATTATTAAAACACTTAAACATAGTGCCTCAATTTTATAATTAAATTATAAAAATATTGCACGAACCTGTACATAAACAAAAATTTTATAAAATGTTAGGTACTTGAAAATACATCGCAAAAATCCTTTACTCAAAGCCTTGCTACCAGGATTTCATCAAAACGTAACTAGTTCGTCTTTTTGCAAATAACAAGCTCTTACCCAATAAACTGCCATACACAATGAACGTCGTACCCTTTGTAGTGTGGAATAAGCCTTATTAATTTAACGCAGTTCTGTACAGCATTATGAGGTTAGCTCATTTCTTCTTACGTTTTTTCTTTGCTTTCCTTACTAACTTGTTTCTTTAGCCTCTTTGAAGTTGCATTTTCATGTTCGTTTACAATAGCAGCCATTAAAATGAGTTTTCGATAAAACTGTTTTTTAAGAATTGAAAATCTTTCCTGCCAGTTCGTTGAAGTAAATTAGTTATTTTAAATGATTCAATTAGAGAAGAACTTTAGAAAATGTTAGAAAAAATATTAGTCTGGTCTTAGTTTATGCGAATGTGATAGGTCCCAATTCGAATATAAGGGCAATCAATAGGTCTCGTTGTCCGTGCCTAGAATTTATTATATAACCTAAAATTTTCAATTTTGATACTTCGTGCGTGACACGCGATAACAATGTCCGCTTTTCAGATATTTAAATGATGTGGGGTCACTAGCAATTTAGTAAAAGCATTTTTGTGGGTGAACAATATAAATTCTATTGTTGAACTCTTTTGTACCGAAATAGGTGAAGTTGACTCTTGACTAATAACTAATTTTCTTTTCAGGGTAACTCCAGCATACCTGGTCGTGATTTTGTTCTATATGACTTGGTTACCGAAAATGGGTGAAGGTCCTTTATGGCAAGACCGGTTGCTTTTGGAGCAAGAAAGATGCATGGCATCATGGTGGGCCAATATTCTGTACATCAATAATTACGTCAACGCTGATAAAATGGTGAGTTTGAAGAATTTGATATGAGCCTCTTTTATAAAGTAATTGGTATGTTTAAGTAGGTTATGTTTATTTCAATAAATCAGCCCTCATGTAGAGTAATTAGAATGCACTATACCACGAAGAAATTATCTCTGAGCCCTGATTGAATACCAACCAATCAGTGACTTCTCTGTATGAGAAGAGGCATTTATAATCTGATAATGCTGACGATGAAGACATACAAAGCTAATTATAAATATAGATAAAAATAGTTCCATTCATCGTTTAAAGATTTATTAAGTTGCCATTTTACACTTAAGTGAAAAAAGGCTCATAAGGGTAAACTTTAGAGTTGTCAAACTAAAGTTTCTCCAAGATTCAAGACACTAGTTTTATAATGTTCCCCGCTTTATTGTGAGCGTAATATCTTTTTATGCACTAGACACCCTCAAACAAGCGACGACAAAGACTTTGCCTGTTTAAAACTTGATGAAGTTAGCTGTTCGCGTACTTATCTTTTTTGCCCACTGTACACTGTATTATTATTCTTTTACAGTGAAATAATGCTGCAAAAAGTCTCGTTTCTTTGTCTTCTGTTACGTTTTTGTATTTTGTATTTATCAGGTTCTGTGCTAATTAAGTTTAATTTAATCAGTATATCATATTGTTAAAATATAAATTTTCAGTTTATTATTTCTTTGAATTTTCTCATTGAGATTTTAGGTTGTAAAGTCTATTTATTTACATGTCTTTTATACTTGGCATATTTCTGATACTAAAGCATTAGGTTTCATTTTATAAGACTCAATGAATTTCTTAAAACTCAGTTTGATAATTATATATGTTTTCTTTGTTCCAGTGCATGTTCCAGTCATGGTACCTCTCCGTGGACACTCAGTTGTTCTTCATAGCACCCGTCTTTATCTACAGTCTTTGGAGGTGGAGGATATTTGGGCCTATACTTCTATCAGTTTCTATTATCATCTCTTTGGTTGTTCCTGCCGTCATCACCTATCAAGACAAATTGGATCCCACTCTTCTTTTTTATGCCAAGTAAGTATTTATTTCTCATTTATTCTTTCTTACTAACCTAGGTTTGATTTGTCTCTAATACTTGTACAAGCTTTTAGATTATTATTAATTCTTCCTATTTTATACTTGTTACAGAGAATTTACCGATATTATTTCCAACTTTTACTTCAACGAAGCTTATATCAAGACACACATGAAGATGATCATTTATTTCATGGGAATTTTGACTGGATATGTCCTCCATCGGATTCAGACTGAAAAGTAATTTTCTCATTACATTGTTAAAATACAAACGAGCAACTGAAAATTTTGCTACTTGAAGCACTTAAACTTTAGGTCTTCTACTAATGACCTTGTTTTTGTTATTTCAGCTACCAGTTCTCGTATGTCCTTAAAACTATTGCGTGGATCATCAGTCTCATTCTTGGTACCGTCACCACCTTCTCTGTGACCATCTTCTACCAAGAGTGGTACCAGTACAGCGCTCTTGAGGCCGCAGCCTACATTTCTTTGCATAGACTTGCATGGGGTATTGCTAATGGATGGCTTATTATTGCCTGTGCTACTGGGAATGGAGGTAAGCATACAAACGAATGTCGTGTTTTAATAAGGGTAGAAAATATGTTTGAATGAATTTAAATAATGAATGGACACCTATTCATAAGTTTAACTTTTTTTTGAAGAATATTAAAATGTTCTTTGTCAATGCTATAACAATTTAATTTTTAATGTATTTAGAGCTAAGAGTTGTAGTCATAAAAAGTTATCAAGGCTATTAAATACAATGTAGGTGTTACTGCGAAATGAATAGGATATTTTTAAATAGGTTTATTACTCACAAAAATTATTGGCAACATTAAAATCAGTCGTTATTACTTCTTAATTTACTTTTAATTTTCCATACTTTGTATTCATATTTCCTTTTGTTTTCAGGTTTTATTGGCAAATTACTAACGTGGAAGTTCTTGGCTCCATTTTCAAGATTGACATTCTGTGCTTACTTGGTGAATGGCATCGTTGAGTTGTACTACGTTGGAGAGTTGAGGCATCCTCTACATATCACCTTCTTTACAGTTGTGAGTACCTATTTATTATCTTACGCGTCTCTTTGAAACCACTCCACGCTCCTGAATAAAAAGCTTAGCTTAGCGCCTAAATGAGCTAAGACTGCAAGAATTGTTAAGGCAAGCTCCTCAGTTTTATAATATTAGTAGGTTTGCTGTATTGTGATGATTTATTAACAATATAACTATCTATAGACGGCTATAGAGTCTATCAAATGGTCCAATATGCGATAGAAGAGGTGACATATACTCAAAAAAAAGAAGTTTCATTTTTAATAACATACATATTTTATACGTTTCACGACTCAAATGATTAAAACCACAATTTAATAAAAACGTTAAGAAAATATCGTTTTGTTTCCTCATCTAATTAAAGGGCATTTTCAATTACTGAAAAGAATATTAATTCCTGTCAAACAGGAAAAGAAAATAAATATTAAACTTGGATGTAATTACTTTCCTTATAGAGTTTCATGAAATATTTTGTGGGTTTTCAAATATAAGAACGTTTTGACGTTTCACGATGGAACGGACACACTGGAACAAACTGAATGTGGGCATAAAGTGATAACGTTGATGATTTAAAATTATAATAACTTAAATCAAAATGGCCAAAAATATTGCAAGGTGTACTAAAATATCAAAACCATAGGTTTAACTAAAAGTAGTAACAAAAACCTATAGATATAATCTAATCAATGTTTTCTAATATTATAAATGAGAAAGTATAACTCTGTCTGTGGCGTTTTCACACACCAAACTAGGTACTGATTTAAATTTAATATACATACACACAGTACCTATATGTATACAGTTTTGAGTCGCCAAAAGAGCTTAAACTAGTTTTAATTCAGGTGCGTTGAGGAGGGCCAGTTTCGTATAACAATATAGACCATACAGAGATTAAAGCTATGATGAATTAAAACCATTACTTTTCTTTCTCAATAACAACAGCTGGTGTTTTATTATTTGTGTAATCGTATGTTCTTACATCAGGTCAGAAATAATTATCTCTTTCGCTGTAACCCACAGTAGGAGTGGTCACCTGATGATCTCCAATCGACCAAAAAAAGGTCAGAAATAATTATCGAAACTTTTTTTTCAGATGGCGACTGCGATATCTCACATAGTGCTGACATTCTTCCTTGCCCTATTTCTATGTTTGACCTTCGAGTCACCTCTCCATGGTATCGAGAAAATTCTTCTCAGAATGTTTGGTAAGTAAATATTAATTAAAACTTATAGTTATAGTCTTGATAAACTGATATCACAATAAACTTAAATCATATAAACGACATTTTTATTACTCGAATCATAGTTATTTTTAATGAGTTTCAAAATGAATATTGCAGAGCAAAATCTTCGCACATTACTCGAAATTACGATAAGTCATGTAGTTAAACCAATGATCACACTTTTAACTTTGTTACGAGAAAGTTAAAACTGCTATCGAAATACGAGCGTGAAGTTACTGAACTATAAAAATGTTTTAAATCAATTTTGTTCGGTAACTATTTTAAGTGTTATAATAGGTTTACTCTCAATAGCTTTGTGAACAAACTTTAGCTCATGTTGATCAGATTTTTAGGGTTCCGTACCCAAAGGGTAAAACGAGACCCTATTACTAAGACTTCGTTGTCTGTGTCTGTCTCCACGCTGTACTCATTAACCGTGATAGCTAGAAAGCTGAAATCTTCACAAATGATGTATTTCCGTTGCCGCTATAACAACAAATACTAAAATTCACACTAAACGTGTGAAATATTTTTTGCTGTCTGAAAAATGTTTGTATTTTGGCTAGTTGTAGGTATATATAATGGTACCTACGGAACCCTTCATGCGCGAGTCCAACTCGCACTTGACCGGTTTTTTTGAGTTTTAAAATTTCTTATATTTCTCTTTCAACTGATTTCAATGCTATAAACTTCTAAACTTTCCATTCACCCTCATAAATACATTTTTATAAAACCCTTTCGTCTTGTGCGCCTTTCTTTATATATAAAAAAATTTGAAGAGTTTTCAGTTCATTCTGAGAAATTTTGATTAGTCTATGAGATTTGTGTATTTTGCTTTGGGGTTGAATAGAGATTTGTTTGACCCTCACCAATTCCAGTTAGAACTTCTTAGGTTATATAAAAGGATTAGGTATGAGGCATTAAGGTATTGATAGCCTCTTTTTAAGGTCCAATAATATTGCATAGAAAGACTTCATGTACATATAAGACTGTTCTATGGTCTATAAAATTAAATATTGTCCAGTACACTGTCTTTCAGTAAACGAAATTATGAATATGAGTTCCTGAAACTGAGCTTGTGTGTCTAAACGCACTATGACGAACGAACGCGACCGAAGTTCCGCGTCTGATTTTACGTTCCAACGTATTCGGCTGATATGACACACCATAAGTGCCGAACTTACGCGGCATAAATTCAGTTGCGCAATCTTGTGTATTCAATGTTCGATGGAACCGAACTTCGGTCGCGCACAGAATACGTTGACGCCAAATTACCGCTGAACTCACGCCCGACCGAAATTCGGCTATACGCTATAACGCAACGTAATTTCAGCATAATGTGTCATCAGTAATTCAAATAGCATTGCAGGTGCAATCATGCCGAGCTCCGGTCGCGTATCCTCGGCATAGTATGTTTAGACACTTATACCTACTGGCAAAAGTTCATTTTGATAGTTTTTCTAATCATTAATGTTTCTTTGTTCACAGCTCGACCGGTCCTAAGTGACAACGCAAGAAAAGACATATCAGCAGAATCTTCTAGAAACACTAGTCAATCTAAACTAGATTCGTAGCTCAGTGTTACATTCTTAGTACTATATTTTAATTGAGAATTACTATGTGATATTTACATAGATGATTCTTTTTGATTTAGGTAGATTGAGATTCTGTATGATACCCCGAATTGATGTTATCGAACATATATCGAGGTATAATGAAAGATTCGAAGAATACTGGAAAGTTTTGGCAATTAAAGCTTTTTGAATTTGCACAATTTTTGTGTGTTTACAACATTGCGAAAATCTGAAAAGTATTGTTTGACTAAATTTTTCCTTTTAATTTGGGAAAGGTTCTAAAATTGGAGTTTCATAATTTGGGGTATTATACCACTTGGACTATTGTGAACCAAACCGGCTCAATTATTATAAGGTCATAGGTAAATCTGTACATAGTTTTAGACGTAAGTAGGTTTATTGTTATAAGTTTTTTACGTTTCTATTTAGGAAAAGATAATATATTACCATTTACAATATCCCCGTTTGCGATAAATATAAAAAAATATGCCGCAGTATCACTAGCCAGTATAAATATTGTAATAAAATATTTTATTTTTTTCTCGAAGGTATCAGGAAACGGCATGAACTTTTTATCACCAAAATTGTAAGATTATGACTGCCAATTTTTGTAGCAATCCACGAAATAATGTTTTCTTATTTTGAGCTTTAATGTAGATGATATAGTGTTCAAAATTGATTGCAGGTTTATTTAAATACGTACAAGAAATATGTTGACATTACCAATTTATGAAATAATTTGGTGGAATTTAAGATGTGATCTGTAAGTTGTAATAAAATGTATTTTGATTACAATATATATTTTTTATTTATAGCTTATTTTGTACGTTATATTACGTACGTTACTAACGTGATAAAATAAGTATTTTGTACAACTTTTTTTAAAGGTGACGATTTTTTTTTAATTTAAGTCTATGGCTCATTTTATTCATTCAAGGCTACTTTTTTCTTTAAGAAAATGTGAGAAAAGATTTTTAAGAGAGAGTTTCTAAGATATTATTTCAGCATTAATTAATTGCTCAATGTTATATATTTTATACTCATCTATAAAATATAATATACCTCAATGTATACAAGATTATTTTATATTTTGATATTAAAAGATATTGTTTCAATTATTTGCTGTTTTGATTTAATATTTTCCTATTCATTAATTTGAACAAAGATTACCTTAAAACTCTAATCGAAAGGTATTCCTAGCTGATATACAGACTTCATTATTTTAATGTTTTGATAATCCTACGAGTAGGTACCTAAAAGTCAACTGGAAAAGTTCTTCTCGCCTAAAGCTCTTTATTCCTAAAAAGATTTTGGTTAATATGGCCCATAAAAATTTGCTGCATCAGTTTAAAAGATTATAAGAATTTAGAGATATTCATTTCCACAAATAATTATTACAAAATCCGCATTATTCAATCAATGAACCCAAACACAATAAAGGAGTTAGCCCCAATATTTGTGTTACCAGCGAATGCACTCAAGTGTACGTCCACAAGTCCGGCTAACTTGGACAGTTTTCAATTACTAGAAGTTAGGCACTAGGTACGAGTAAGTGCATAGCCCGTCAACTATTTGCAAACTTGCATAATCTTCGCTGGATCATGGCATACGAGTATATGGTGCAGAGTTGGTACGTATAAATTAAACTTGGCTCTCCAAGCTGTACTGTTATGCTTTCCGGATTTTGGGAATTTGGAATAAGTTGATAGGTTCTAGTATGATGTTATTGCTGTTGTTTTGTCCGCTCAGGGGGGTGATTCTCTAACGCAAAACATCTTTACAACCAAGAAATCATCGTTGCAACATCTATAAGTGCGCGATCGCAGCGCTTCAACGATGTTGACGGCGCGACATAGAACTAAAATATGGTTCCAAATGTATGAAAAATTATCCTCGCCTTCGACGACAACGACGACTTCGCCTTCGATTTTATCCTTCAAACCGAAAAGCTTGTCATTTGTAAGGTCGTCGTTGTTGTCATCTATGATGTGTCAGAGAATCGCCTGTATCGAATTAGTAGCCTGTAGGTAAGTCTTACCTACACGCACGAACTAGTAATTCCGAGGGGCAAAAATCTGTATGCGCTCGATTTTGCTTTGCGCGACAGAATTCCGATATAATAAAAACGCTTTTATACCCGAAGATATACCTATCTTAATACATTTGTTAAGGATTTTGTGAAGAATCAGTCAGGCATTTAAAATATTAATTACTTAATTTACAGTTCACGAGGAAATCAACACTAAATTCTGAACAAAATAGCTTCATAAATATACACATATACTCCATAGGTCAAATTACCCAATCACTGTAAGCGTAAATTAAAACTTGGCACATAAAATCATGAATCGTGTAGCACGCGGTCCATAACTCACCTAACTTGGTTTTATCCGAGATTAAATGTCGCATGGTTTTAACGAGTGATTTGAGAATAATGAACTGGGAGGGTGTTTAATAAAGTGGCGCTAGATTGACGAATGATGGCATGGTATAAAAGTGCACTTTCAAAAACTAATAGAGGAAAGAGATATACATAGATGAAATCTGAACAACATATTGACCATTGACAGTTTCGTTATGTAAACTGTTTTGGAATAACATAGTGTTTTTGCATTTAAACAATATATTTGTAGGTAACTAACATACCACGGTAAAAGGTACCTGGCACTTAAAACATTGTGTTTCTATAGTCTAAGCAAAATGGTATATTTCTAAATGACTTAAAGTCCATAAAGTACTTTTTCTCATGGAATAATACATATAAAAATTTTAGGTCGGTTTAATGGTGGTCCTGTTTTTGAGGATTGTTCCTATATTTGTACATTTTTGTTACGTTTTTGGGAGTCAATTAATTCAATGTAGTTGGAGACAGTCCGGCAAACTACTTATATAAACTGATATCGATATTTTCTTCTATATTTCGCGCGTGATGAAACCCTCTCCGCTTGCAACGCCGCCTGCCTCACCCAAGATAGGACAAGAAACTTATATTGAGTTAGGTCGGTTCAAAGAAGTGATTTGTTCTGACTTTGAAAATGTCGTTGTGAATTGTAAAAAGCATGTTCTTTTTAGAATCAATTAGTTTAATGTAGTTAACGATAGTCCGACAAATTATAAACTGACACTAATATTTTCTAGTGTTCAAACAAACAGTCCAACACTTATATTTCACGCGTAATCAAACGCTCTTCGCTTGCAACACCGCCTGCCTCATCCAAGATAGGACAGAAAACTTATATTGGGTTGAGGCGAGAGCTGCGTAAAGCGTTATCGCGGGGAACAACCAGCTTACAAGTTCCTTCCCTTATCTTTTATCTTTTGTCTAAACAACCGCCATGTTTATACGACGTTCAAGTTCTCGGAACTTGCCATTTGTTAAATTAAAATGTTGCCCGACTTCCGATTCGATTTTCTTTGTGGTTCGAAGTTTTTTTTGTTTTAAGATTTTTATTTCGGTTCGAGTATTTGCTGTTGGATATTTTTATGTGGAATTAGCTGTTCTTCGCAGTTTTACTCGTCTAAAGAGAATAACTTTCACCATCAAGTTAATATGTCTATGTCCTTTCTTAGGCTCTAGACTATCTGTGTGCTGATAATTAAATTGGTTCAGTAGTTTTGGTGTGAAAGTTCGACAGACAGACAGACATCTAAATATTAAGTATGACTTTGGTTAGTTTATGGTTTTATTATCAAAATCGATGGTGATTTTTCTATTTCTTTGTGTTTGTTGATAAGAAATCAGAATTTTAGAAATAGGCTCTTGACCTAACCTATTCATACTAAAGATAAAAAAACCTCATTGACTAAAGAATGGATTTATAAAGCGATACAAACATTATACGTTGTATTTCTCTGAGTATAAAGATTTTTCAATGACCTAAATTCAGACCAATTTTAGCAGGATTTAGTAGAACTCGCCTGTTAATTCTAAAAAAGATTTCTATACCACCCGTGTTTCCTTAAGAGATAAGGTTCCTTTGCTCGCCAGATTTATGTTACGGATAGTAAATTTTACGAAACAGCCTTTAGAGAAAACTACGCAACAAAAAACTGTTAAATCTATACTAATATTGTAAAGCTGAAGAGTTTGTTTGTTTGTTTGAACGCACTAATCTCAGGAAATACTGGTCCGATTTGAAAAATTATTTCAGTGTTAGATAGCCCATTTATTGAGGAAGTTTATTAATATAGGTTAGGTTAAGGTGCGCGCACGGGAAAGCGGGTGAAACCGCTGGCGGAAGCTAGTTACCTATATTTTGAGAATAAGTACTGGTTATTATTTTTTGTATAGATGCCAGCACACTAAGTTACTACAATTGAACTTTATCTTTGAATTATAAATTTCATTGTTGATTGGGATTTACTGATTCAAGTAGCTTGATGTATAGATAACAGGCCAAATTACCCGAATCTGTCATATTTTACAAATCGAATATCAACCTTCCAAAATTGTAATAAGATTGAAAATTTATTGCAGAAATACTGAAGTCTTTACATACATAGAATAGAATTGTGAATGTTTCTAAAACTGTTAGCTCTCGTACTACTCGTACGCATGTAGTGGTAGAGTTTGCAGTGCAAATACGGGATGGTGTTATTCGTCCTGTCTAGCTAAAGTTTAAAAAAAATAGTTCCTATATGTACGTACAATTACCCAAGGTTTGAAAACATGCTAGTATGATACCACTGGCTAATGAAAATAATTTATTTCTTTCGAGTTTAAATTATGAGCTAATTTGTGACACAACAAACAGAAATGGTAGAATTTGATATGTGTTACTACTGGATATATTAACGTTAGAACATAAAGCTTGAGGCTAAGTAAGTTACAAGTATCGATATCGATCATTCACAGGTTTACAAAATTCCGCTTTATTCAAACTAGCAGGGATAACCTCCAGCCTAATAAACTATAACCTAATAGCACTAACTACGTAGAGGTTAACACTAAACAAAGAAACTAATTTAATCAAAGCTTAAATATATGCAGATATAGCTCAGATATGTACATATGCCAGCATATCAACCCATCTTAGTCTGTCGAATTTCTTCAATAGATTTTAAACCATACCGCAACAGTGGAAGGTTAATGTTCGATTGGTAGTAACAGATTCGTGTAGAGTGACCTGCTATACGAACAAACTTCTAAACTCATAACCTACTGTTTACAGCGTTAGCCAAAAAATTACAAAGTACAAACGTTGCCTAAATAACTTCACGACAGACGCTTGAATTAAAAGGGGCAACCGCGCGTATACTCAACTTTTTTACCCTTTCGAGTTTGCGGCACCTGCGTTGCCTAAATTATGTAAATACAATTTAATTCAAAGTCCTTTGTAATCTTTTACTTTCAAATTTTCGGGGAAATTGACTTATTTAAGCATACGAGTTTTTTGGAGTTCTTTTTTGTGATGAAAAAGAGTATTGTGTTTTGTTTTGGGTGTTAAACCCGGTAGCTTGGTAGTATGACAGATTAGTCCTTCTTTTAGATAGCCTAAAGTAGGGTTAGGGTCAGCGCAGACCGAACTGCAAAATGCTCGCGCATGGTCGACCAAAATTTCAACTGCTGCTCGCATGCAGTCGGCATGCTCGACAATGCGCGAGCCGTCTCTATCTGTCTTTGTCTGGGTTACCCGGCGGCGGGTGTGCTTGATCAGTTTGCTGCTCTAGCACGCTCGCGCATGTAGAATGCATACTCGAGCACGCAGTCGGCTTGCTCGAGCATGGTCGAGCATCAAATTTGGGCGTGCATTCAATTCATCATCATAAGATATTTTTTTCAAGAATCTCAGTAAATGCTCTGCTCTGCTCTGCTCTTGGTGTGCGCTGACGCTTATAGGTACTGAAAGCGCCTAGAATAGTGTCTTAAATCAATATGCTGGATTAAACTTTTGTAGTAGGTACTAAATAATAACGGCTTGTTTTATACCTAAAAGAAACCATATCAAGTAGACTGCGTTTTAAATAAATTAATCCTAACTAATATTATGTATTCGAAAGTGACTTATAATGCTAAAGTAGTAATTCAATTGCGATGGAATTTGGCATGAAGAGAGGTGGTCCTGAAAATGTCTATAAGCGCATTTCATCCGATAAAAATACAAAATATGTTGTTTACATATAGGTAAACGTATTAGGTACTTAGTTATCATATTTCATACATATTTTGTCTGATTATATCTCAATGTCGTAAGGTCTAGACAGCAAACCACTTTACTACGTTCTATCTTACACGTGTTTCTCAAAAATACATTATGTAAATAATGTGTGACAGACAACTAATTAAAATGTGTGTTTACAGTGTCTGGAGCTAAGTAAATGTTTTAATTAAAAAACTTTACAAATGAGAAGCGTGTGGCATGACTGATTTGATAAAAATTGTGTCGTAATTTTCAGTAACTTGCATTTTTTGAGTTCCAAATTATAATTGACGTGATATTCCGAAAGATAATATTATACGAAAAAGTTTAACCTATAGTTATTTATACGTATTTGGGTTAGATTAACTCTAAGATTGACCAAACTTCTGTAGCTTAATTACTTACTGGTATTGTGGCCTGCCTTGAATAATTACAGTTAAAATCATAAACTAACTGTGCTTTTTCCAATAAAACAAACAGTTTTAGAAGAAGTATTTTTTTATTTGTCTCAGGCATCTAAGGCCTATAGAAAACACTATACATAAGTTTTATAACATTAAATTATATACTAATACATATTTTATATAAAAACTAATGCACACGAAGCATCGGCGTCGTGTTTCGCTGCGTGGTGTCACGTAGTCTTCCTCGGGATCTCCGGTACACGACACCCTTCTTCCTAGAGGAAGGTCTCGAAGTGATGAGTTGGAACTCGCACCATGAACGACTTGAAGTTCGTGTTGTGGTGCGACTACAACTTCTCCACCCTTGATCTTGGACCTTGATCCAGTTGGTCTTGGATCGGACATACTCCACGATCTGCTCCACCGTCGTGGTGTTATGTAGTCGGTACACGTACAGCTGCGTCGTTGGTACTGCAGGACGCAGAAGGATGTTGAGTCCAGTTTGTGCGGTACCGCACTGATTCTTACAAGGTGGCCTCTTCTTTCTCCTTTCTACCTTTATGAAGCCATCCTTGTCGCACGTGTCCTTCTTCGGAAAAGTCGGTGGCTGTGGTTTGCCACGGGTTTGTTTCCCCCCTTACGCTTTAGTCCGCTTTGTTTGCGTATAATATAATTGGCGGGGGCACTGCCGTGCCCCCTGATAGGCTACTTTGATCCGAGTGACAAAAATAAATCCATTGGGACGCAGGTGGAATCAATTGGATCGGCTCGTACATGAAAGTAACCCAAAAATGCATATTAATAATATTTTTACCTATACCTAATTAAGTTACAATAAGCATAAAACATTGATACCTTTGTATCATTCATTTTCAATTTAAACAACATTATGCTATCATATCACCTGTGTTAATAACTTGTCAATACAAAAGCACGCAGCATTTCCTTTCCATCAATATTCAGTCGCATTTTGGACGAGTTGGACTTGTTTTTGCTGTTCATATTTTCATAAAAAGGTATGTATTATTTTTAAATTATTATGATTTATTTGGATGTCCCATTGCATTCGATATGCAAAACTAACAAAATATTTTGGCAAGTTTATCACAATATGCAAATATTAAGTGTACTGTTAATTTGTAAAAAAATACGTATCAATGCGTACTTATAATATGTACAGTTCTTACGGCCGTTCCCAATATTCTATCTATCCGTTGATTTGCTTACTAGAGATAGCAATGTGACATTATTTGTATGGGGATAATGTCAAAATTCTATCTCTTGTAAGTAAAACTAAAAATAGATAGAATATTGGGAACCGCCGTTAGTCTATTTATCATTAATTTTTTTCTTTGATTTGATAGGCTTTTGATTGTAACCATTTACTATGTCTGAAAATAAATAAAATTAACAATGTTTTAAAATCAACGTCTGTTCCGACTCGCTGGTGCACTCGGGTTTTAAATATCCTTAATTTTCTAAAACCATCCTCATGAATCATATTTATCTATTGGTGAAAATCAAATAAAATTCTATGTGGTCGTTTTTAGGGTTCCGTACCCAAAGGGTAAAACGGTACCCTATTGCTAAGACTTCGTTATCTGTCTGTCTGTCCCCAGGCTGTATCTCATAAACAGTGATAGCTAGAACGCTGAAATTTTCACAAATTATGTTTCTCCGTTATCGCTGTAACAACAAATACTAAAAATTAAAAAAAGTAATATATTAAGGGGGGTGGGTCCCCATACAATAAACGTGTGAAACCGCAAATTATAACTTTGTTATTCATATATTTCTATGTTGTAATTTGCGGTTTATAAAAATTTTTGTATTTCGACTGATTGTAGATAATACATACGTTAATTTTTCATAAATAATGGTACGGAACCCTTCGTGCGCGAGTCCGACTCGCACTTGGCCGGTTTTTGATCTTAACGCGGACATACAAAAAGACGATCGTAGTGATGTTAATATGTAAGTATTTTTTGCAGATGTATGTCAGAATTGTTGGGGCAGTAGTACTACTCTTAGTACTATTCAGACTCTCTGTTGAGGCAACTCACAGTAAGTAGACAATCGTGAAAATATTAGCTCATTATTTTAATAAAACTTTTTTTTTTTATACGAAACCTCATTAATTTTTTTTGTACCTAGCTTATTATTTTCCCACTGCAAGACATAAGCCTCCCCATCTGGTTTCTACATCACTCAGTCTTTTGAGTGTTCCTTCCAGTTGCGGTTGTAGACGTCTAGATCGACTCGCCATCTCTTCAGGGGTCTATCCTAAACAAAATTACAACGACTTTTTTTACTTCATTAAAAAATCTTTATTCAAGTTATATTTAGTCTAATTGGTAAATCTTAAACTGATTTAAGTCGTTAACTAGAGAACCTTGGATCTTACATTATAAAGGGTGGAATTACTTAATATTTGCTTACATACCTCTCCGGTTCAATTTCCTGTGCCTCCTCAAAACAAGCCTAGTTCTAGAACAATGGAAATATAGGCTAATTATCTAAACTTAAATAAGCTTTCAAAATTAATTTAAAACTTCTACGGCAAGAAATGAATTTAATTTTGACCACTTTATGGCATCTATAGCATTCTATGGCATCATTTGTCAGATAGCTATCTAAGACTTTATCTGGAACTTTTGAATCTGGCACCTAAATTGATGATTCTTTTGTTTTCAGGTGGAATGAACTTAACCGAATACATCTACCCCGATCCTTAAAAAGAACGAGTATGTGAGTGCTAATATATTTTGATACAGGAATTATGTTTAAACAAATAAAAGAATTGATACTTTAATTGTTTTGTTTTAATGTACCTTGCATTCTAATTCTAATGTGAGAATTTACCGGTTTCAGACACAAATGTTTCTTTTGGTCTACTCGCTTTATAGTAAACAGTAAACCAATTAGGCTGACGCCAAACAAGCGTAATTTTTTGAGTCGTGAGTCGCAGAATTTCGGTCGCAGAAAATCGTTACAAACAAAAAAGACAACTAATTTTGCGTTGCCGTGTATCAAATAGGACTTTTGTATGAAACCGAATGTAGCAGATTTTCTGCGACCAAAATTCTGCTACTCACAACTCACAAAATTATGCTCGTTTGGCTTCACCCTTACTATGTATAAAATTAGGCAAGACCTACATCCGAAGTGTTATCCTTGAGTGCAATCGGGCAACAAAATTATTTAATTTAAAATTTTCTTCCGTAGGTAACATTAAACTTCTTGAATTAATTTGCAAAGTTCTGCCACATCTGTACAAATAATTACTTTTGTTTCAATTCAATAAGACTTGAACATGGTTGTCAATTTTATGTGAAATTGGATTGGATTTTACAATTTGGGACTAATAATAATGGCACCCTAGCCGGTTGTACACGGCGGCTGTTTTCATACAAGGCGATCATCCAGCTGCGCTGGACATATTATAGTGCATAAGCATTTGCGCAGACACACGTGTAATTTATATTCCCTCACTCTCATAGCCCGATGGGATGGCAGTCTGATACGACCGGAGAGAGACCAGGCTCAGGACCGACACTAACGTGCTCTTCGATGCGCGGGTGTATCAATCACTAACTTCCAGACTCGGGCTCCTTTGTGAAATTTTCTAGGCGTTCTAGCGTTTTCGGCCTGACTAGATCAACGAGGCAGGGCCAGAAGTTTATAGTTATTTTGTAACTATATATAGTACAGTCACGAAAAAGAGATGTTAGATAAAACTTAGGCACTCAATAACTCAAACATAAAAGAAACCTACCTGATGGGTGCTATTTTCTAAAAGGAAAAGTGTCAATAAGCCAAACTTTGTAGCCTACTAAAAATATTAAATATTTACGCACGTGTAGATTTTTGCTGCTGCTGAAACTAACTGATAAAATTGGGACACCACGTGTAACAAATAACATTGAAACCGGCATGTTTTTGGCACTATAAAATATTCAGGAACATTTTTTTAAAACGTCAATGTATTTACTAGAACCGCATGAACACATTAATGTAATTAAGCATTTAATTATTTATAGTAGGTACATATTCAAACTGGTCCTTACAGTTTCAAGAGAGTCCCAAAAGAACGCACTTGGCTAGAAAGTCCTTTTTAGGGTTCCGTACCCAAAGGGTTAAACGGGACCCTATTACTATTAAGTTGTTTTATATAAAATATGTAATAGTGTATAATTTTATGTTATAATATTTATGTATAGTATCTATGGGCCTTAGATGCCTGAGGTAAATAAATAAATAAATAAAATAAAATAAATTACAAAGACTTCGTTGTCTGTCTGTTTGTCTGTCTCCACGCTGTATCTCACTAACTGTGATAGCTAGAAAGCTGAAATTTTCACAAATGATGTATGTCCGTTGCCGCTATAACAACAAATCCTAAAATGAAAAAAATATTAAGGAGAATGGGGTACGGAACCCTTCATGTGCGAGTCCAACTCGCACTTGGCCGGTTTTTCAGTCTTTAGACTATCTGTGTATAAAATTTTATTCATATCGTTCTGTATGTAGTTTTGGTGTGAAAACCAGCAGAGTTAGTAAGAACAATAATCTTCTTGATTATTTTTCAGTACTGTACACCTACAAAAATGTTTTTTTTTAAACAATAGAATTTACCTGAAGAATATAAAAGAATGGCTTTTCGCAACTTCCAAAATAAGTAGCACCTTGAGCCACCATAAAAATAACCCATGGATAACAATAACAATATCACAAGCAGCCTACACTATCCCTGTTAAAATAACCAAACAACCCACATACATATAACCATTAACCTACTTCGCCTACATAAAAATAAAATGCATCAAAATAAAATAAAATAAAAAAAATTGTCGCACGCGGCTCCTGCTCTCAATAACGCAGTGATGAAAATACCAACCGCCAGAAGTATTTCGAGTTTTCCGTTAATATCGCAGTTTCTATCTCGAGTCATGTTGTTATAACATAAACATATGTGGAATCGTGTTATTTTATTTGCTGAAGTGAATAGATGGTGGAATGTAATATTTTTTGGCAGATTTTGGGGTACGCGTCCGGTGTCTGCGATGGATTTTGGTAGCTAATAATCTATAATATAGAATTGATTAACTTTGAGAAATCTCTATTAGTAACAGTTAAAAAAAGGTCATATTAAAAAGCCAGATAGATATATAATCTATTCGTAAATTATTTTATTAGCTGAAATTTCGTTATATTAGGTTCAAGCTGTATAATATAATAAGAATGGCTTTAGTTAAAGTAAGAAATGTAAATATGTACAATGATAACTAGACATCGGATTATATGCATTTGCATTTTTGCATATGCAAATGCATATAATGCTATTTTTATAGCGTTATTGCATATAATGGTATTTTTTCACTGACGGTGCTTATTTCAGTAGTTGTACGTGTTAGGCGTGTATTACGGCATTTGAGGATATTTCAATAAAAAAAAATATTGCTCTTATTGCCACACATTTTAGCAATATAGGTATACCCGATGCAATTGAGAAACTAGAAACTAAAAAAATCTTCCTTTGTACAAGTCCTTAGAAATATTAGAGACAATGATTGAACAGAGTAACACCCTTCCGAGTTCAATATCGCAAAAGGTTCGTGGCAAATTAGATGCAGTTTTGTGTAAAAACTCTGATCTTGAGGAAATTAATAAAAATTAACTCATTTATCAACGGCACCGGACAATCTCTGCCTAAGGAGGTCTCTGCAGAAATGGCGCCAAATTTCAAATTCTGTCCGGTAACGTCAGTTGATGTCGAAAGGTCATTTTCGGCCTATAAATTAATATTAAGCGACAAGCGTCACAAGTTTGCTGTAGAAAACTTGGAAAAATATATTATTGTATATTGTCACAAAAATTATAATAAATAAACGTTAATTATATTATAATACATAATAATGAATGGTTTTTGATTGTGCATATTTAGTGCATATTTTGCCCTTTTTTAGAGC
Source organism: Heliothis virescens (assembly GCA_002382865.2). Lineage (NCBI taxonomy): Eukaryota > Metazoa > Arthropoda > Insecta > Lepidoptera > Noctuidae > Heliothis > Heliothis virescens. Next base: position 11,302,718 of record NWSH02000050.1, on the reverse strand, counting down.
ATATTTGCATGCATATTTTGGCATTTTAATAGTGCATATAATCCGATGTCTAATGATAAGATATTAGCTGAAAACGTTATATTTTCAAAAGTTGTCAATAAATCCAATAGCACCACATTTTATGTTAGCACAAAAATTGCAATCAAAGTTAAAAAAATCCTAAACAACCTTAGACCACTAGCACACTGCAGAATCAGCTTCTCTATTTTTCAGCGTGCCATCGCTATCCCTCGCGAATTAACTGGACAGTAAGCCTGAGCTCCACTACACGCTACTCGTAAAATAGTTTCTATTCACAGCTAGATCGACTGACGTTTCGATGTTTCGTCCATACCGATTCGGATTCGAAAATTTGAATGAATAAAAAATCGTATCGGCGACGCGTACACTTTTTTTATTCATTTTCAATTTCAAAAGTCCTTACCTTATTGTTTTCGATTCCTATTTCCAGTGCAGCACTCGATATTGGTTTATTTGAATTGAACTGTATTTTTTTTATGAATGTATGCGTCAAGTGTTTGAATTTTAATAGCTTGGTTGTTGCGTTGCGTGATTTTATGTTTAAGATAGGTAGAGTTTTTAATAGGTTTTATAAAATATACCACTGCATAAAAAAAACATACAAATACTTTAGTAGGAAAAATGCAAAAACTTTCACAATACAATTCCCATTTAATAGTCACCATTTAATATCAAACAAACTAATTGTACAGCATAAATTCTAAACGTTACACAAACTAAATTGAAAACCAGATTTCAGTTTCGACAGTCCCCGTCGAACACAGGTTATACAAAATCAAATCAATCATTCATCGTTCGTCAAAATTCACTAAAGAATGACCCTATAATATTCAGTGAACGAATTTGAAAATGGAATGAGCCCACGATGAGGTCGAGAGTTCTCAATAATTTCGCGATATTATTCGGGACAGCTATCATCTATCATTTACATCATTGATCGACAAAGAGCTCTTTTGAATACAGCTGTTGAAGTTCAAATGACTTTTACGCAATGCGGATATAGGTACTCGTTCCCGAAATGATGTGTGATGTTTTTGAGAGCAAAGATTGACGTAATTATTGCGATATTTTTCGTGTGACAGATTGAGTGAGGTTCAAAGGTTCTAAAATTGGTACTACAGATTTTTTGTATTATTTTTATATTCATCTATCAATATATTTACAGATTTTGCTAATTTCATGAAGGTTTGTATTTCTCTTAAGCTTTACCGAAGGTTCAGAATTGTTCTAACAGTAAAAATGAAGTTTATGCATAGGTAACTAATAATTAGGTACCAGTTTAATTTAAAAAAGTATTTTTTTTCTCTTTCAGATAAGCCTATAAAAGCACGTTTTTAAGAAGTTTGTCTCATGAAGAAGAACTAGCAAAGAACTCCATAGACACTCTTTTAAAAAAAAGCAGTTTTTGCCAATAATAAGGGTTCATTCAATTAATAATAACGTATATTTAAGTAAGCATATCAAATCAAATCAAACAAAATCAAAAATTTTTATTTCAAATAGGCCTATAAAAGCTCTTATGAAACGTCAGTTGCACGGTTCAAAGAAGTGGGTCTCATGGAGAAGAACCGGCAAGAAACTCCATGGATACTCTTTTAAAAAATATAATAGTGTTTACAATAAGTTTTCTTACATTATGTTGGCACAAGTTATCCCCGAGAAAGTTATATAATGCAAGTGAAGCTAATGCAATAATTAATTATACAATACAATGTTTAAGCTAAAAAGAAAAGCTAAAAATGGTTAATTTATACAATTCAAGTGCTTGGTGATATTAGGTAATCCATGTTCTGAAATATTTATTGAACTTGCACTTCGCTTGGCTCGTCTTGGTGGGGGTGCCGCCCGCCGGGGTCGCCAGGGAAGCCACATGTGCAGAGAAAAAAAAATAATTATTATTCTAGCGCCAGGCATCCTTGTCGTCAATGAAGTCCTGGATTTTATAATATGCTCTTTTCATTAAAATAGTTTTAACTACATTTTTTTTAAACATCAACTTGTATACTAAAAAAAACATCAATTTACCCTTTAACCCTAACCTTACTTTGTAAGCGACGGAAATGTGTGTCATACTGGAAATGTATTTGGTTCCAGTCTTCCGCGATAGATGGCTGTAGATGTACTCTTAGGGTTCATTTATGCTACACCGTGCCGGGCACGAGCCGAGCCCCGTCCGGGCTCGGACGAGGCTCGGATGCAAAACTCCACGAACATTTTATATGGAGCTGTTTATTTGTGTTTATGCTACACCGTGCGGCGTCCGTGCCCCGACCGAGGCTCGGCCGTGCCCGGACGACGCACGGTCCCGCCCCGCGCACGGTCGCGACTCGTTGTAACATAAACAGTCTTCCGTGGCGGGACCGAGCAGTCACCGACGAAATTTTAGGGAGGAACCACGTCTATTTATTATCATGGACGATGAAAAATTAATGGAGTGCGGTAGGAAGTACCCAGTACTCTATGATATGTTATTGGTGACTGAAATCTTGTCTGCTGTCTGTTAAGGGCAGGCGTTAACTTATGTAGTAAGATATGAAAGTTATCTTTAGACTTTCTAAAATATTCAAAGAATTTTTGTTCATCATTTAATAAATCTCTACATAGAGTAAAAAATTCTCCTTCATGACGGCGCATTCTCCAAATAGGGTGCACGCCCCATTTTCTTTTATTTCTTTTTGGTTTTGATTGCTCGTCATCAATGGCAATGGCAATAGCTGCCATCTCCAATAGCGAAAAATCCATTATTAATACTTAGATATGTTAACTTAATGAAAAATCACTACACAACACTAGTCCGTATCGAGTCACCGCGGACTCGGGCCCGGCACGGTCTAGCATAAATGAACCCTTATACTCGAGTTTTTGTAATTTCTTGAAAATCATAAAATAGTATATTAAACCATTTCTTTGCCACTTATACTGGTGAAATAAGAAAAAAAACATAACCATTCTTGTTCTTCGCTGGCAGTGGGGTAAAAACAAAACACAAATATAGAAAAATTATGTGTGAATACAGCGCAGTTATATGCTGTGTTTGCGAACACAGTACTTATTTTTAGCTGAAAGACAGCTGAGCAGTACCTATTTAATTTATTAACAGCGAAATACATATTTTTTTCCTTTCCCTTATTCTCCCGTTTTTTCGTGATTTTAACTCACATAACCGAAATAAGTGAAAAAAAAAAATGATAAACTGAAAATAGACAAAAATAATAATAACAAGACACAAACAAAACATTTCTTTGGAAAAGGCAGACGAAGAAAAAATGTATGGCATTTTGTTGATTTGAAAGTCCTCGAGACATGTTTTTTTAAGATGCTGCGACATTTTCCAGCTGTCTTTTTTAACATTCAGTGGTGTGGGATCTTCGTTAGTTTAATATTTAGTCAACGTCACCTGCTTCTAATAAAGTGTGATGCCCATGATGAAAAACAGACTGGGCTCTGGCGATCGACTGGTGGCAGTGAAAGAGTATTACTGTATGGGATATTAAATTTTCTTTGAGATGATTTCTCATCAACACGGTGAGTATGGGCAAATCCTACCAGCTTATTAGTGCTTTTTTCCAGCAATGGACGTTTCTGGTTGTGATAACTCTGATCATTTTCAGGTTTAGAAAAAAATATATTCCCCCAAAAAAACAGTAACTTAGTAATCATGTCGACTTATAATAGGCGTACCCTAATTCTGTAAAAAATGATTTAATTTTAGTTTTTCAACAAAAGCCACGCGCATACATCGTTAAAATAGATCTTAGGTACAATGCTTAAAAATAGTTTACATAATATGTTTGGAATACGCAATTCTTTTTTTAAATAGAAACCAAATGGTCCCCGTAATTGAATGTCAGTAGTATGTCGGTTGAAGTGAAGTTGTTTTTCATTTAAATAAGCTAACTTAGGACCCTTTTTTATCAAGTTATATAGGACTTTTTCGCATCTACTTTTTCATTAAAAACAAGCTTCGAGTTAATTCAATGACAAAAGAGATATAAACCTTTCTCTCACATTTAATTTGGACTGTACGATAAAATAAATTTAATTAAAATACGACGAAAAATAAATACAAACCACATACTAGATTAAAATAACATCCTTTTGTATAATATAATTCTTGTACAAAGTAACATGTACCTATTCTAAGATCAAAGCGATTCAAAAGCACATGGTGTACAACACAGTGAAAAGAAAATTTACACTATTTAAGAGCCTGAGGCTCTTAGATGTAGAGCTCCTTTAAAATTTATCATAACAACCTACGCTTAAGTACTTTATGTACAGCGCCCACGTAAATTACGTAGCGTAGATAAAACAGTAGTTTCGTTTCGGTAAAACGTTCAAAGGAGGCTACTAAGATCTTCCTAAACATATCCAATGTATCCGTAAAAATATTTTTGGATGACTCTTTTTCCTCTCTTAAAATTCTTACTAATATTTTAAATGCGAATGAGCAAAACGACTACATCTAAACATCGGTTAGTTTTTACCCGGTTGCGGCTAGTAGCGAGATGTAGATGAAACAGCGAAGAACAGTTGATATAAAAATAGACATAGCAACTACATTAAAGACTACCTTATAAATATTCCTTCTTTTTTATTTAGCCAAAAAGTCTGTCCAAACCAAAGATGAGAACTTAGCCTAAAAATGGGAGATTCTGGGAAATGTATAAATTAATATTTTTAATGTTAAAAGCACACCACTCATATATTTTTTTCTGTAGGTAGCAATATTGTAACTTGCTATTTCTTTGGCTTATCTTTATTTTTATATATTATGAGGAGGAAAGATTTGTATGTAAATATGTTTGTAATGATTTGGATCAAAATGTTCTGAACCGATTTTAAAAGTCCATATAATAGTCCACACAGTATGGTAGTCTAAGGAATAGTCTATATGCCAAGTAACATAGGTTACATTTTGTCTGGTTACAAGAAGTTCCCTCGGGAACAGGTGAAATCGCGGAAAAACAACTAGTTCTAAAATACTTCAGTACTGGTGTGTGCATAAAAATAAATTGCAGTAATCAATTCGCTAATGCAATTGATACTATTTATTGAATTGCCATTTCTATAGCTTATTTTTATCATCATTATTCACATATGGTCTGCACTTTTAAGTTATTGCTTTTAAATGAATGATTGATTTCTGCCGAGTAGTAAAAAGTTGTTGAGATTTTAAAAACCTGCCTTATCGTATCTCGTCTACGAGTTTGTTATCCTCCGACCTAAGGTGGGTATGACTTTGCTACAGTACAAAAATTTACCTCATAAGCTATATTTTAGCAAAATAATTTTATTTGTAAAAGCGTACCTATTAATTCGCTACCTAAATTTATTTTTATCATTTTTTTTTTTGTTAATAATTAGAAGTATTATTCTTACTCTAGGAATTGGAACAAGGGCACTTTAGCCCACACCGTCTATTTCAGAGTATCTACTCGTTTATTCCATAGAAAGTTCTGGAACATTGTATACTTGCGTGGGAGGGCTTTTACTCTATAGGATTTCATTGCGCAATCAGGAGTAATTGTTTCTATGAATATTATAACACACTTGTATGAAACTTGACTTTAATTGGCCACAGGATTCTATGAACTTTACTTAGTACGGGAATAATGTACCTACACTTGAGTGAAATACGTATGAAACTCTATAAGTGGACTTGTTCATTGAAAAGTTTCTCATTTATACAGCATCTACAATATAGATATTTGCATTGTTGAATGTATAAATCCCTATTATTATGAATGCATAAATAGCTCTGTATGACTGTCACACCTTCGCGCCAAATGTACTGAACCGGTTTAAGTGCAATTCCTAAAAAAGCACGTTCCATTTTTTTATCCGGGTGCGGGAAAAGTTTCCTCTGCACGCGAGTGGAATCGTGGGGAATAGCTATTGCCTATATATTTTTGTGATAAATACTTTACTGCCAGTGAATTTTGCTCCAACTGTCTGAAACTTGACCGTATTCCTATGATTACCATTGTTTCAGGGCCTTCAAAAAATTCTCGCTAAGCTAATAATAAAAAACCTTTCCTTTCTTCCTCTTTCATAACATCATCTTTGTACAAAACTAGCGTCTAGTTTTACAGTAAACTAAGACCCCAAAAAGCTTTTATTTTAATTGAACCATAATCCAGTGCCGAATACTATCGTAAAAAGTTAGCCAAAGAATATTTTTCACGTTAGTTCATGGCTCGTTCGTTTGAGCTGTCGGTTTTATGCATTGGGCTAGAACGGTTTCGAGGATTACATGGTCGGAACGCTCCGGCGAGTGGAGGGTTAGAGTGACGTCACTAATTTTATTGATACTGTTTTTGGACGTGAATAAATTAAATTGGGAATAGTGTTGCGGGATATTCAATGGTGAAGTTGTGAGTTTATTTTTGTTTTTTGACAGAACAAAATGTGTATGTGATTGGAATACTGCTGAGGGGGATCTTGATTAGATTTTCATGGAAGGGTCATGAAGGAAGGGTGGAATCATGAATCCAACAATATGGTGCAGCCAAAGCGAAATCTAATCAATTAGGTTTAAGATTATAGTAACCTTGATTGGTCAAAAAAAAAAATCCACTTTGCGTGCGCTAAAGACAATAAAGAAAAGTCTTTTTTTATCAAAAAATATTTTTATTTTGTAACAAAATCTCCAGACAAGTTCTACACATTAATCTTTAGGAACAACACTACAATCACACTGATTCTTGACGCAAACACCACCCCCCTTAGGTCCAGTGCCATCTCCCAAGTTGTTGCAGAAACGTTGGCAGCCATAGAAGTCACATCCACCCCTGCGTGCTCTGATGTATGGACGTAAGTAAGTGCCGTCATTTCCTGGAAATAAAGGTAAAAGTGGATTATAATGAGCTCATGGCTAAGGTGCTACTTGGACTAGCTGAGTCTTATTTGGGGGGACAACTATGTCATAGTATAACCTCCGTTCGTCGGGATGCACTGAATGCAGATTGCTGAAGACTAAAAGAAGTAGCGAACTGTGGCTTTTGCGCAGTAGTAGACGTCTTTCCGCTAAGAAAATGATGATGACGACGAATATGATCACGATGAATTACTTATCGATAGGTTTCCTGTAACTTACTTACCTAGGGATTTAGATAGACAACAAAAATATTGAAACAATTACATTTGCTTACCCCGCACTTCACGTAAAAACTCATAATGCCTTTTTTTAGGCTAGGTAACGTATTAAACGAATTTAATTTTAAGTACAGAGATCCCACTTCAATCTACCTCAATCTGTCAAACTTCAATAGATTTTCGACCTTAACAAAATAGTGAATGGTTATTTTTCGATTGGTAAAATGTGACAGGTTTTGTAGGTTAACCTGTTGTCTTCTGTACTTACATGATATTTTTGTATGATAAAAAATCTTAACTCACCTCCATCCGGAATTCCAGCATAAGCAAAAGCTAATAAAGCCGCTAATATTATAAACACATGGAAATACTTCATCTTGATACTTGAAACTCTTTAAACTATTGACTGGCACCTCCTGTGATGTATCATATTTATACCACGGGAGAATAATCGCGTGTAATGAAACCAAAGTCAAACGATAGCTACGAAGTAATTTGCCAAGTAAAAGTAAACTTTATAGCCATTTACATAAGGATGACCACTTAGCAAGTAACCCGAAACGCTTTAATGTTATTGTAAGTTGTCTTCACATCTACATCTACAAAGTTTTTCTAGTGCCAATTTTGTTTTCTGTTTGCTTGAGACTTGTCCCTAATGAACGATAGGTTCAATAGCATCAACCTGCTCAACCTTTAAATTTTTTTAATAGATTTTCAATCTTATCACAATAGTGGAAGGTTAATGTTCGACAGGTTAAATTTGTCAGGTTCGGCTAGGTAGGCCTGCTGGACATGAAATAGGGACAAAATATAGGAATCTTAGAAAATCACAATTCACCGTATAACTGCGTGATTTTTTAGCTCTACGAGTAAAGACGACAGCACATCAAGTTACCACAATATCTCAAATTTCTACAATAGATTTTCAACCTTCTCACAATAGTGGAAGGTTAATGTCTGATTGGTAAAATTTAACAGATTCGTGTAGGTTGGCTTGCTGTCGTCTGTACAATCCAGGTGCCGAAACGTATTCTATTATTTCTGAGAAAGTGATAAATACTATTAGATTTTTGATGTGAATGTAGCTTTATATTATAAGTAATAACAATAAATAAATGACGCCATCAAAACTAATCAAAATAATTGATTTTTGCGATACCGAAGTCAATAAGGATATTCAAGATTTATGGACTTGTTAGACTTGATTATTTTTTGAGTTGAGGAATACAAAATTTAATTTGTTTATCAATTTAGTTAGTAACACGTGTAACATTATACAACAGGCAATGTTTGTACCGACGACAGCACATCAAATTTCTGCGATAGATTTTCAACCTTATCACAATAGTGGAAGGTTAATGTTCGATTGGTAAAATTTGACAGATTAGTATACGTTGACCTGTTGTCGTCTGTACAAAAATGGTTAAGTACTTGGCGATAATAATTTTATATAATTTTTCTTAGCAGAAAATTAAACCGTGTTTAGTGTGTGGAATACTGGAAGTGTAACTGAAATGAAATTAAATCAATAAATTGCCACTGAAATTAAATGTAGGGCCAGAATGGAATCATCGGACTGATCTTGACGAGCGCAACTTCACACTCTATCTTTTAACCCCTAAAGCTGAGCCTAAAGCCTAAGCCTGAAGCTGTAACTTACCTTAATATATCCAATGCGAAATCTGTGTAACCTTTTTATTGCTTATTTATTTACCGCATACTGTAATAGACAGCTGTGTTATTGGGAAGTTTGTTCATCACCACTTCTTCTTTCCAACCATAACACTAGGATGTGGTGGATGGGGGGCGCTTTTGGGGGTGCTGTCTTTTGTAAAATATGACGGTAAAGTGTTAATCTAATTAGGCTACTTTCAATAAATGACTTTGACAGCAAATCAACAGATAGATATGGTAAAGTCAAAGTCAACTTTACCATATTTATCTGTTGATTTGCAACTTTACCATATTTATCTGTTGATTTGCTCACTAGAGACAGAATTTTGACATTCACCCCATACAAGTAATGTCAAATTGCGATCTCTAGTAGGTTATAGAAATACGCTGAAATCGACCAAAACCTATCAAGTTTGTGTCTATTCCAAAAATCTTTGTCTGAAGACGCAGACTGCTAGCAGATGACGCCATTTTCTTAGTCGCAGATAAATCGGAATATGATAAGAACAAACAACTTTAGATTTTCCAACCAGTTTCCAGACGTAATGCGAGGCACGCACTAAGTTTATATCAAGCTGGGCTATTCCGCACAGAATTTCAATCTTTCGCGTACTTCACTTGAATTTAATTTTTACAAGAACGCTTGGACTGCATGGTTTGTATAATATTAAAATGCATTGGCTGCATTTTGTAACGGGGTCGTTTTATTAAGACATTGTTGAGACATAGTTCAAGTATATTATAAAATATTTAGTCTTCTTCGTATCGAGTGAACTGCAGGCTTTAATCATCTAAAAAGCTTGTGGGTGTTTTCGCAAATCAGCTTGACAGTTTTTGACATGGAGTTTGAACTATGACTGGTAAAAGTGACGGTAAGTAACGTTGGCTTTATGTAGTCTCCCAATTACAGGGGTGTAACATTGCCAGACTGCGGATAGCTTTTTGAAAGTTTCTGAGATCCCTCAAAGGTCCGGATTCGTGTCAAAATAGGGGCCGATCCAGGAATCGAACCCGGGACTCCGTGCATATAAATCATCTTAAGGCTGTATTAAAATAAATAATAATTCAACCACACCCCAAAAAAAAAATACAGCACTTTTCGCTGTTACCTTGAAGAACCAGAATTTCAATTTTAATTCTCATCTTTTTCAAAGTCCGATCCCTCAATTTACTTCACCTCAAAAATAATGACCGTCCATTTTTAATAAAGACCCTTCTTCACAAACAATGGCGACAGGAGACTGGTAATATACACTGGCGGTGCTACAAAATGACCACACGCCAGGTACAGACGACAGCAGGTCACGTAACCCGAATCTGTCAAATTTTACCAATCGAACATTAACCTTCCACTATTGTGATACGGTTGAAAATCTATTGCAGAAATTTGACAGATTGTGGTTACTGGATGTGCTGTTGTCTGTACATCATGCTTTCATCGGAATACTGAACATAATAGCACTGTGTTATGCTTGGGTTACCTGTTTAACTAATTTGCATAAAGCTGTTACCTTGATTAGGTTATGTTCTGGAAGGGATATTTGGTACTTTTTTCTTTTAATTCGATGTTTTGTAAATGGGTGTATATATCGTGTGTGTGGTTATAAAAAATATGGATTACTCAGTCATATAATATTGAAGAACTATTTTTAATCCAGAATGTTCAATTTGACGTTTATCTTGTTCGTCACTTACGCTTGTTCACCCAAAGACAGTCTCAGAATCATCATAGTTTTGTATATCATAAATGAATACGCACACCTGGCCCTTCCAGTAAAATCAAACATCTTCGTCCTCCCGGACACTCTGTAAAGATAATAAATTCCCGCCCCACCTGCAAGGGTCCTCTTTTCTCTTAAGAAATAAAAGTTGCTGAAAAACGTACCTTTTGTATATTTTCTACCTTCAAATTTTTTATGGACATTCATCCGTCTTTGTCTGCAGGAGGTAACCGGGTTATTATATCTTGTTTCTGTTATATAATGATGTTGATTATTCTGTCATTTCACTGGGTAAGAATAAAATGTGTTTCGTTAAGTTTTGAAGAAATCTGAATAAAGTAAAAAAAAACACTAGTGCATTTGGTGATAGAGAGTTAGAGAGTGACGGTGAAGGGTCTCATGAAATATGTACCGACGGACGCCAGTACGTCAACCAACGTGTCGATCTGTTTTCTTCAATAGATTTTCAACCCTATCACAGTGGTGGTGGAAGGTTAATATTCGACTGGTAAACTTTTACAAATTCGGGTAGGTTGTCCAGTTGGCATCTGTATCTATATTTGTCAGGTACCGCTGTTAGTATCATTTGTATCCGTGCCCTTGAAAGAAACCAATCTGCCAGTATATGCCAGGGTGTCGCCGTCGATGGCAACATCTAGAAGGACTTCATCATCATCATCAATATCATTAAATACCTCGAAGTCCTAATTTTTGTTAGTGCACCCGCTTATTACAAATGCGCAAATGGAATAAAATAATAAATTATTTATTTGAAATCACCTTTCATGCATTACTTCCCCAACATGTACCGACAGCAAAAAATTTCCTTTGCCAGTTCGGAACTTCTTAACGGTCGTCACTCAATTCAGACTGAATCCATATTTGGATAAGCCGTCAAAGGGATGCGGCGTTTGCCGTCAATACGACTTACTACTCGAGGAAAATGGCAGGACCGAGTCCTTTGAATGATTGATAAGTCGTTTAAAATGTCTTGTTTACTCTTGTGGGATATGTAAATGCACTGAACATTAACCAACTTGATAATATAGAACGGTATCCCACTTTGGCTTGGTAAAATTACACAAATCTTTAAAATTTTCCATAGCCCTGATGAGCATATAGGCAAAGATAAGATCTGTTTAAAATATTTGTGTGATAGGTACCAGATCAATATGGTACCAAACCTCGCACCAAGTTCCTCTTTCTTTCAACTAATAATTGTTTACAGTTTTAAATAGATACATACCACAAGTGTCACCATTTCTTTTAGGAAAGTTTTGCTTACTTCTCTAAAATACGAAAATCATCCAATTTCCAACGAAAACCAAAATTCCTGTACCAAAAATAATTAACGTACCCCGAACCCCATCTGGCATTAGTTTGACTACGTCACTTGATCTACACACTGCAACTTCAACTTTCGACCGCATAATCCGTAGACAAAGTGTTCGTAATGAAAGCGTTTGAACCATTTCGCCAGGATTAAGCTCTGTCACAATGTCTGGCGTTGAAATGCGATGCATAATGCACAGTATTAAAATATTAAAGAATCTCGTAATGGCTGTGGCGGGTGGGCGCCGCGCCAAAGCTGCTTTCACCACACTTTGCCGTTTTAAACCCTGAGACATAGATTTGAATATTTATGGGAAGTGCTGCGGGGTTTTTGTGCCTTCGAGTTTTGTGCATCTGTGAGGTTTTATTTTTGCAAGATACTGTTATCGAATGTTCTAACAGTTTTTGCATTCTGATGTTTAGATGTTATTAAATCCAGTTACAAATTCTTCACATCTTTCTTCCCTTATCCCAATTTATTTCGGATCGGCGCAACATGTTTTCTTCTTCCATACTCTTCTATTTGCCGTCATCTCACAAGTAAGATTTTTCCTAGCCATATGGACTTTTACGCAATCCATCCATCGTTTCTTTGGTCATCCTTTTCCGCAAATTCCATCCACATTTATGCTCAAAACATTCCTCACAATATTATCATCATTCCTCATCATCCAGTTACAAATTTTTACCCATAGAAATTGTAGTTCAATATTAAAATTATAAAACAGTGAATAGAACAGAGTCAAATATTGTAACCAACACAGTTCCGCAGCTGTAGGAATTCCCAACAACAGTTCTAAATATCGAAATACAAACAGAATAAACTACCTTTTTACCTATACAGTGTGGTTACGAACGAAACAAAATTCAAGCAACAGCTAAGCAACATAAATAAGGGGTAAGGCATGTTTATTTTCCAACTATTACCTCCCGGAACTCATTTGAACTTTCCAAAGTTAAACTAACTATTCGATGGAACTAAATACGAACAGTGTCGCGGCACAAAACGTTTGAGGGATATTAAAATGTAAAATGATACAGACAGTTTGGGGCGAAACTTTTTGAACAATTAACAACTGGCTGGGAATATGAGTAATGTACTGTTTACGAAATGTTGTTGATTCAGTCTTAATTAAGTACGAGTTGGGTGTGAGACGTCAGTGCTGGAAGTTGGTAATGAAAATAAATAGGTACAATTGCCGTTTGTGGGGAGATGTCAAGTTACGAATTAAAAGTGTTCTTTATTTTTCTCTTTAAGCATATACACCTTCAGCCTTCTAATTTTATAAGCATACATTGTAAATAACGGGATAAATAATTGATTTGCTAAATTGCCGATTATTTAATAATTCCATTCCTTTGAAATAAATCAATGATTCAAAGGACCAATCCATCTGCTACAGAAATCACTTACTCTTTGTCCATCTCATATGTTTTTAATACACGTATATTATGAAAGATACCTAGTTCACATTAATTTAACTGAGTGCTTGACTTGTCTGGGTTCACATTGTGACGGCTGCTTCAAATTCGCCGTTTCATGATTAATTTTACAAATTCCACTGTATAGATAACTTTGCTGACGAAAATTATGTTGGAGATAAAACTGTGTCAGTACTTCCAGTTGGCTGGTTCATGATTTGACATGAATGTGTGTACAGAGACGTAGTGTTTTGTTTATTTTTAGGCTCGTTTTGGGTATGGTCTGGCCGTTTTTTGGTGCAGTAGACAGATGCAGCTGTCAGTCAGTACAAATAAGTTAGGGCTCGTTCAGACACGGCGGGAACCGCGCGATTTCCATGCGATTCTGAAATCGTGCGCGTCTTATTTGTATGAGTTATTAAGTAATCGTTCAGACATAACCGCGCGGTTACCGCCAGAAAAACGCGCGGTTCCCGCGTGTCTGAACTAGGACTTAGTCGTCCCTTGAAAACTGACAGCTGTCAACTGCACAAAAGATTTGGTGACACTAAACTTATGTATTATGACAAGTTTTGGAGTTTCGATTAATTATTTTTTAATGAGTTTTGGTAGTGACAGAAGAATAAAAACGTGTAGGTACTTCCTCGAATTATAACCTGGTTGAATTGCGTAAAATACACAAAAAAATAATTACATTTCTTTGAATTCTTAGACTGTAAAAGTAATTTGTAATTTCCACGAATTGATACAGAACCATATCAACGAAAACGAACAGTGGAATTTGGAAGAATTTCATTGGAATTCATTTGATTGGCATTTCTATGGGGCACCGCAGATTGAAGCATCAGTTCACAAAAGGTTAATAATATAATTAAACCTCAGTCCAAAGTCATTAACCGAGAGAGCCTTACAATTAAACACACATTTTTAACAATGCATCGTCCTAAATACAGAGGCGAACGTCGATGTAAGCTTATTAACGCGCAATATAACAGACTGTTGTTAAATTGATACAAATTAGCAATACTCGCGGATTTAATTCCGCAATGCGGTACAATTTGTGTGGGCATTAATGTGAGCAATTTTCTCGTTGAATATTTTAAAACGGGTGTAATCTTTGCCAATTAGAGCGTTTAAGTGTTAGTTTTAAAATGTTTGCATCTAATTTTTGCGGCGGTTTTCGGCAGATTTTCATTTCGTGTTTATTTGTTTTGGAGGTAAATTGGTTTGCTTACAAAAATGTAAAAGATTTAAAGAAGTTTTATTACCGCTAATAAAAGGCTGTTATAATGTTTATTGCCCTGGGATATTAAAAGTCGCGGCGAATGCTTGACCTTTTGAGGGTGACATTTAATTCTAAGAGACGGTCGCGATATGGTCAAAAACTTTTTGAAGCCCTGTTGGCGCAATGGTCACCATGCCGGACTGCTGAACTGAGTGTCCCGGGTTCGATTCCCGGTAACGTCGACGTTTGTTTGCTCAGCATATGTGTTGGATGTGGTTTGGGTGTTATAATATCTATTTATAAAAATATATCCGTGCATACGGAGAGCACATTAATGCCGGCCCTGCGCCTAATCCCTCTCCAGTCGTGTGGGTTATGAGAGTGAAGGAGTATGGAGTGCACCTGTGTCTGCGCAAATGCTTGTGCACTATTGTATGTCCTGCGCAGCTGCCTGATTTCCTTATATAAGAACAGTCGCCGTGGGCGACAATCGATCAAGACGCCATCATCAAATATACATATATGTAGCTACATGTAGTTTATCAGTTGTATGAGCAACCATTAAACAAGCTAATCATTAGCTTACCATGGGGCTAATCAACCGTGTGTAAAAAAATGTCCTGGTATAAAATATATATATATATATATATATAAATTACTATCAAATAGTTGCGACAAAATCGCACGACTAAGTCGCACATACGCGCACAGAACCCGTAAGCATGTGTTGTGTATCGCCGTAAATCATAACTGCGGCTTCAAGTTTGAAGTCGGTGTCTAACTCAGTGGGCTCGAGGCAACTGTTTGAAGTTTGTTTTGTTTTTGTATTATATAAGTGTGAAGTATTGTTATTGTATTTGCGTTTTGTTGGTGGAAGTTTTTGGTATCGATTTATTGATAAGATTTTTATGATTATCATCGCTTTTTTTGAGTTTGACAAATGCTGTTACTTTTGGACTATTATTATACTTTATTTTAACCCCTTATGAAACAAATAAAAATTGTTTTTCTCATATTAACCATATCGTTATAGAGTGCTTTGCTTCTTACATCGATTTTAATGAAGTGTGGAAATAGTTTCACTATGTTGTGAATATTTAAACTTTTCAAAACCAAATACCTACATTTAGAGACCTATACCTTATCTCTAATTGCTGCATGATGTATAGCGTAATGTTTATTACATGTTCAATAATATGACCGCAATACACAATATTACCAAAACTAAACAACAGTTGTATCTAAGTTTCTAACAAAAATACCATGAGAAAAAAACTAGAAGAGTTTTATAGCCGGACACGGGTCGACGTTTACAAGCACTTAAAGTTTTCCTATAAATATTGACATCACTTGTAGCTCCTCTATTCATAATACGCGTTGTGTAGACCCCTTTTTGTGAACAGTGGAAGTTTGGAAGTTTATAGGAAAATCTATACTAATACATTAATCTATTAACTACTTTAATACTGACTGCCTCGCTGGTCTAGTTGTCGCATGGCCGACTGCTGTGCACGAGGTCTCGGGTTCGATTCCCGGGTCGGGTTGAAATCGCTTTGGGGGTTTTAGAAACTTTCGCAAAGCAGCCCGGAGTTGGAAGATGGTGATTGGTACACCCGTGCATCAGAGAGCACGTTATTGTCGGTCCTATAGAGGTTGAGGTTGAGGTATCAGATAGGCAGACATTCCATGTAAACACTGGACACAGACTTCAATTTTGTTGGGTAAAGGCTAGGCAGATAAGGATTTTTTGCAATCGATAGCTGATATTTGAAATTTTTGTTGATCTGCAATGTATTAAATGAAAAATAGCTTAATTTGTAAGTTACTAAAACAAATGAATAACAGTATTCAAAAACTTAAATAACTTTAAAATAATTAAAATAACCAAGGAAGCTTAGGTTTTCTCAAACATTTATATACTCTTTATGCCCGAGAGTAAGATTTTAAACTGAGTTTAAACTATTATAGTGGATTATTTACTGCGCTTAACCGTTTAAATTCCCGTTGAAGTTTAAATTGTGGCTGAGATAAATATAAGTCATTTTCTTACATTTTGTTGCGGTTAAATTGTTCAAAATCTTATAATATAATATCATTTGAAATGTAATAGGTGTACCGGTGTTTAGGTTTGAAAAGAATTAAAAATTTGGGATGAAATAGGGATACCCAAATATGCATTCCTCGATAAATCGGCTATCTAACACTGAAATATATTTTTTAATTGGTTCATTAATTCCTAGGATCAGTAAGATCAAACAAACAAACAAACGCTTCGGCTTCATAATATTGGTAAACACAAACATACTGAACACCCAAAAAGCGGTTTTCTGTAACCTATTCCAATTTAAACCAATCCATTCTTCTTCTTATCGAGTGAGCTGCAGGTTTAATCACCTGACAAGCCCTAGTGCCAGAGTTTTCTCAAATCCACCTGGCGGCCTCTGACGTGGAATTATAATTACTATTGCTACTGAGTAACAATCGAGGACGACAGCTTTACGTGCCCTCCCAGGTACGGGGGTGTACACCGCACACTTTCTAACTCCAGGATGATTTCACAAAGCGATTTCGGCCTGGTCCGGGAATCGAACCCAAAACCCGTGGCACGGCAGTCGCGCTATGTGACCACTGGACCAACAAGGCAGTTACCCAATCCATTGATTAGCGATTACAGAATAAATTTCGACATCTAAATATCTCATTTTAATCTCTTACCGCAAAGCAACGGATAGGTTATAGAAATCCGCAGTAAGTAGCACAAAAGTTCGAATGAGATCAACCGATATTTTATTAACGCAGTATGGCAAAGTTTCACGATTCGATGAAGTTTCAACTTCGATTAATGACGGAATAAGGAACTTTTGGCACGTGATTGACGGTACCCTAATTAGTGAGTACATATTCAGTCATTTGGTGATAATAATATTGATTCAATTAAGTGGGGGAATTGCACCATTTGACTGTGATGATAAACATACAATAACCAGCCGTAAAATTCCCGCTCATTGGTCAAATAGACGATTTGACTACTAAAAATGGTTCGGTTATCATTATTGTTCAATGGTGCAATCCAACTTTAGTTGTTGAATAATTGTGAAGTAGCTTCAACACCGGTTGCATGTGGATGGGGACTACTACGTGTTCCTGGAAAAAGTTTTTTTTTTGTTAGGACATCTCGCAGTTAAGCCGAGACGCTGTTTACTGCTTCACTGGACTAGTCCCTGTGGATGCCTTGAATTTAAGGCCTCCAGCCAGGGAAGAGCATGGAAAAAGCTAACTTTTATTAATGTTAAAAACTAATAAGTAATTTTAGCGTGAAAATTCACATACCTACCTACATATATACTTTCGCTTTTATACATGCAGGACTCAGGACCATAAACCTACTTCTCTGAGCTATGTAGGCATAATATTACGTTATCTCTAACATTGGTACAAAAATACCATTAAAAATTATCTATACACATTAAGTAAACGTCGTTTAGTTACATTTTAACATTTACGAAAGCTCGTCCGACTTAGTTTATGGCTTGGCCGTAAACGGTTCGATTCTCGACGTCGAACAAAGCAATAAAAACGCGATAAACATTCTCTAGAAAAATCTATTTGGTGTTTATAGTTTGTCTTTACATAGAAAAGACCATAAATTCATGTTTAGTTATCTTCTTCATCAATTTGTATATGCTTTTTTTATATCGATGGGAAATCATCAGTATGACCCCTCAGAGTGTCTGACTTTTACTGACTAAAACCCACCGTGTTCCTTCGGGAGCCCTTTGTGTGCCAGGGCCGCGGTAACTCTTTCGAACAACCCGCAGCAATTTGTATATGCTGACGCAAATGTTATACGTAGAAATCATTATCTTATAATGTTACTCTTCTGACGATATTCCACGAAATTCCGAGAAAATTGCTCGTATACGATTGTTCGCGTACAAAAGTGTGTTAGTATACGCATCTCCGCGAGTCCATACTGGATACTAAGATGGTGGTTGCAGTTTCGCGGACATTTAAGAAATGTTTGCACATAATTTGTTACTGTTTGCTACAGTGAGAAGTTCAGAAGAAGCATTTGTGTGCATCACAGTGCCGCACACCGGTGGAATCTCGCCTTTCCATTAAGAAAAATGCATTCAACGAAAAGATCTAAGATTAAAAACAGTGGTAAAAACGCATAATTATTGCTGAAAACTCATAAAAATCATGAAAAGAATCAGATTTTTACGACACACGCCATGAAAAGTTTTTCTTCCCTGAACATTAATATTGATTCAGAAGCAATTTGAATTGATGAAATAACTTTTTTAACGTCAGATCCCATACAAATATTATAAAAGGTCATGGCTGTTCGACTGTTTGTTTATCCTTGTTATACTGACCGCAGTGACACGGATAAGTATTACAAAGAAAAGGCTTTTATAATTAGTATTTCGTGTTACTTATGGGATATGAACAAAGCTGTTATTAAAAGCTATAGTTATTTATCATCATCATTAGCCTTTTTATCGTCCCACTGCTGGGCACTGGCTTCCCCTCTCGCACAGAGAAGGATTAAGCATTCATCGCCACGCTCGCTCCATGCAATCAAATACAGTCTAGGTTTCCTCGAGATGTTTTCCTTCACCTTTAATCAACCGTTGGTGTCTAAGATATACTTAGAAACTACATACAATACATCTACAATTTACAATCAACTGACATAGAGTCAGGTTAGTCAATCGCTTCCTATATTCAGCCTTAACTGCTTCACAAAGCAGCCCGGAGTTGGAAGTTGGTGATTGATACACCCGTGTATCGGAGAGCACGTTAATGTCGGTCCCGCGCCTGATCTCTTGCCGGTCGTGTCGGATTGCCGTCCCATCGGGTTATGAGAGTGAAGGAATAGGGAGTGCACCTGTGTCAGCGCAAATGCTTGTGCACTATAATATGTCCTGCGCAGCTGGCTGATCTTCTTATATGAGAACAGCCGCCGTGGCCGATAATCGGCTAGGACGCCATCATCATCATCATATTCAGCCGCAACTGATTCGACTGGCAGCTAATTCTAAGTTAGTTTGGAAACATTAAGCAGTNGAGTGCACCTGTGTCTGTGCAAATGCTTGTGCACTTTAATATGTCCTGCGCAGCTGGCTGATCTTCTTATATGAGAACAGCCGCCGTGGCCGATAATCGGCTAGGACGCCATCATCATCATCATATTCAGCCGCAACTGATTCGACTGGCAGCTAATTCTAAGTTAGTTTGGAAACATTAAGCAGTATGATAAGGTATCAACAGTACTATGTAGAAAGAAAATAGGGGACCAATGTCAGCCGTCCCGTTAAAGTTAAAATCTCTGAGATAAAGCCCAGCTAAAGCCGCAGCCATAGATTTTTTTCTTAATACAGATAATGCCATAGATACATAGATACCCGACAGATTATCTGTCAGATGGCTATCTAGAACTTTATCTGTTACCTCTGAAACTGGCCTTGAGTATGTAAATAACCCTCGCACATAATACTCACATAAGCGAGCGTTTAATTAAATATGCTATTGAACAAACACCGGTGGTTTTCTCGTGGCTTGCTTCAATTAATTAAAAACAAACAAACGTATTTCAATATTCTAATATCCTTGTGGTATTATTTTAATTTTTCATGACGACAGATGCCATTTATTAATAACGTGTATTTAATTGAATATGGATTTGTGGTTATTGAAAAAGTTGCTTCGAATATTTATTTTGTTTTATACCTGCTTTTTTTTGTTTTCAGAATTTTATACGTAACCTGTTATTATTCAGAACAAAATAATATTCGCGAGATTTTCTTTATATGTTAGGATTTTTTTTTATCCTAATTTTAAGTTCTATGTCAGAAATTGTAGAAAAAAAGGTCAGGAAATTAAATATTCAGTGAGCAGTTGGCATCACTCCACTATGATTAGTTTAATCGAATCATTACAGCGCTTTCACACAAGCGGAATTTCTGATCAGTTTTTCTGAGCGACTAAAATGTGCGACAGCAAACAATTGACAACTATAGTTTTGAAACGACTTTTAAAACCGAGTGACAGATTTTTGCCACTCGGAATGTGTCGCGCGTGTATGTGTCGGTTTTCGGATAAAAACCGCCAGTGTGAAAGCGCTGTAATCTATACTAATATTATAAAGCTGAAGAGTTTGTTTGTTTGTTTGTTTGAACGCGCTAATCTCAGGAACTACTTATCCGATTTGTAAAATTCTTTCTGTGTTAGATAGCCCATTTATCGAGAAACGCTATAGGCTACTTTATCCGGGTGCGCGCAGTAGTTCCTACGGGAAAGCGCTGGCGGAAGCTAGTCTAAAATAATATAAAAAAACAAACTATTTCCGTATTGACTAACTACGAAAATCCTGCTAAGCCCTCTGGTTCCACACAGTGATTAAATTCAACCCTGGCTAATTAATAAATAATTAATAGCATTGACATTTACCGGTCAATGTTGATACAAAAATACCAGCTCTAAAGTGTGGCATTGTTTTAATGTAAATGGCAATTATTGAATTAATTATTCAGTACCAGAGAAAGGTCAGAGTATCATCCCTTTGTTATTATAAAACTACTAGTTTCCGATAGCGGTTTCAACCACTTCCTGAGGGTCTACTTCCTGCATCGGGATAAAAAGTAGCCTAAGCATTATTGCCTCGTTGGTCTAATTGTCGCATAGCCGACTGCTGTGAACGAGGTTTCGGGTTCGATTCCCGGGTCAGGCCGAAATCGCCTTGTGGGTTTTACTTTCACAAAGCATTCCGGAGATGGAAGTCGGTGATTGATGCGACCGTGCATCAAAAGAGCATGGTAATGTTGTTCCTGCGCCTGATCTCTCTCCTATCGTGTCGTATTGCCATCCCATCGGGTTATGAGAGTAAGGTAATTGGGAGTGCACCTGTGCCTGTGCAAATACTTGTGCACTATAATATGTCCTGCTCATTATCGACAGTTGGCTAGCACGCCATCATCATTGCCAAAGTTTCATAAAAATTGTCGAGCCGTTTGATTATGAAGAAGTAGCAAACATACATACGCAAAAATTTCACCTTTATAATATTAAGGTGATATCACATTATAACCAACTACACAATGCAGGAGAACTATTAATTGCCAGCAGCTGTAACTTTGACCGGGCAATGCAGTAATTTACCTGTTAAGTCGCGACGAGGCGTAAGTGCCAATTATTAATAGCAGTTTAGGTTTATAGTTTGAAAGCGCTGTTAGATCGCTTCTAGTCTAGGAAGAAAGTTCTTTATTGGTCTAGTTTGTTATAATGAAAAGCCTGTAGTATGCTTAATGTAGATACTAAATATCACCAGGGTTTATAAGCATATGATATTTTGCGCACCTGAGACGACTGCGGGGTAAAGTTGATAATAACCACTTACACCCTCTTTAATTGAGAGAATACCGACATAAATGTTTTTAAACTTTCGCGATTTGTACACATATTTTAGACAACACACGGGTCTTACTCGCGATGAAATTATAGAAGGTTTACGATACCTCTTTTCTCCCGACGTTTCGGCTGAATTGCACCGACTGTGGTCACGGGAATGTCGGAAGAAAAGAGGTATCGTAAACTTTTTATAATTTCATCGCGAGTAAGACCCGTGTGTTGTCTAAAATACCGACATACCTACATCATAATATAATCGTGGATAAAATTTTTATAGGATACAATCAATTTTAAAATGCGTGCAGTTTATTTCGACAATTTATAACCATTCAGAAAAGATTTGAACTCTTTCAACCATTATGATGAACAGGTAAAAAGGTACTTACATAAAAAGCCACGCCTTTTAGGTTCAAAATTTGGGACCTTAAACTAAAATGTTCACTGTAGTAAACCTTTTTGTGTATGATTTTATGTTGAAAACTTTCAGGCACTTATTTTGTTTCTTCATCTTAACAAGTAGGAACATCATAAAACAAGCGGCCAGAAGTTTGCCGCAGGTATTAAGGTTTTGTTCGAAAATAAAAACCTTTTCTAAAGTTTTAAAACAAAGTAGAGCAATAGTAAAAGCCGTTGACGCTTTCGGTGAGTTTTTTAAAGTAACATGAAATTTTGTGACAACTCATCTGTTATGTAAGATATTGATGTAAGTATATGTTAAATTTTTATAAATTTGTCTTTTTACCGAAGTACTTTTGTACAGAAGACAGAACAACAAGTTACCTCAACCTGTCAAATTTCTGCAATCGATTTTCAACCTTATGAAAACAGAGGTAGGTTAATGTTTGACTGATAAAATTTGACAGATTCGGGTACCTTGAACTGTTGTTGTCTGTATATCAAGTTACCTCAATCTGTCAAATTTCTGCAATAAATTTTTAATTTTATCACAATGGTGAAAGTTTAATGTTCGATTGGTAAAATTTGACAGATTCAGATAGGTTGACTTGCTGTCGTCTCTTCAGAAAGCTTTATAGAACGCGTCCTATATTGATATTTGAACTTTGACAGAAGCACTGGGTATATTATGCTATCCTAAATGTCAGTTCCATTTAGCTCTCAGGTTAGCAAGTAGAATCGTTCAAGTTTCATACATCGGGTCGCGTAAAGTTGAACATGTACTACTTGTAGTTTAAGCCCCGGCTTTTGCTTGAGGCGCGTTTACATGCCTTCGGTGTTTCTTATAAGAGTGCAGTAAGTTTCTAGTTTGTGGTGGTTGATTTTCTTGCAAAATTAGCGTAAAGTGTGGTAAGTAAGAGAAGGCAAAGAGATATGGCAAATCACTACATTTTATAAAAAAACGTGGACCGATTACCTCTGATTAATGGGGACGGGATATGTACAGAACACAGTAGGTCACGGTAACCGAATCTGTCAAATTTTACCAATCGAACAATAACCTTCCACTATTGTGATAAGGCTGAAAATCTATTGCAGAAATTTGACAGATTGTAGTAGGTACCTTGATGCGCTGTCGTCCGTAAATACTTCTGAGATTCTAAATACCCAATTTATTAAGAAGCTTGTATGTCAAATTACGTAGTACGACGAAAATATAAAGATCCTTAATTCAAGAGATAGAAAAAGAAAATAGTAGGTATAGCTTGCTTGAGCTCAAATAACAGTGCGGTACCACTGACAATACGGTCGTGGGAGGGGTTATTTCAGCTAAGACGAGTTACATCAATGCTTTTATAGAGCGAGTTTCTATAACCGATCTATCTTTTATTTTGCGACTTGGAATTGAAATTTGATATAATTTATATGGAGCTAACGTCAAAGCCTAATCTCTTACCGTGAAAAAGGATAGATCGATTGAAGAAAATCACCAGCTAAACTGGTAGGTAGCATGTGAACAAATCTTAACTTAAGTCTTGGTAGGCCAACACTGACACCGGTGGAAGTTATTAACAGTGTTATTGAGACAAATTTGAAGTCTTCGAGTTTGAAGTTCGCCGGTTACTGTGGGGTTTTTGGTAACTATTGTTGAAACGTGATTACAGAGAGCGGTGAGCGTGGTCCATTGGTTTAGTTCTTGTTAGAAGATGGTGTTTGGGACATAGTGTGTGCAGTTGACGGTTGTTTTCTTAGATAAATTAGGTAGGGTTGTACTTTTATGATACTTGTAACAACTTACAAGCAGTTTCCTACGGTTTTACCAGAGCCCTGTGGGAACTACTTTCAGTATGCGGATAAAAAGTGGCCTACATGTTATTCTGATGTATAAGCTACAATACTGTAGAGTTTCATCAAAACCCTACTTATAGTTTTTGCGTGAAAGAGTAACAAACAAAAATACATGTATCCTCACAAACTTTCACATTTATAATATATAAAAAAAATAGAATATACCTATGTATAATAGGAAGTAGGATATAGATGTAGTTGGAAAATATTGGAAGCGATAAAAATAACAATAATTCAGCCTCTACAGGAGATCAAGACCAAGATATCAATATACGCTATCACAAAACTACTAGGTAGATACACCTAAGTGACTATTTCTAGCTTCAAAACACACTGAAGTACTTAATTATGCATGTTGATGGTGACTTAATAATTTCCATAATTTATGACTTTAATAAACATAAGAATATGTTTACATAACACGTTCCGGTCCAATCATAAAGGCTCCTGAGGGGCGTTGTTATAAAGGTCATATTTTGTAATCACTCGCCTACGTACCTGTGTCGAGTGATATTTTTTTTTAATTAGGTATTGAACAGATATATCACATTACTTATGAAATTACGTTCATGGCATAAGGGAAAGGGATCAATTTTGAGAAAAAAAAATATTTTTCAGTTATAGATAATTTATTAAACGTACAGACGACAGTAAGTCAACTGACCCTAATCTGTCAAATTTTACCAATCGAACATCAACCTTCCTCTTTTGTGATAAGGTTGAAAATCTATTGCAGAAATTTGACAGCTTGTACTAGAATCTGTATTATAGTAAAAAACTGCTGTCGTGACCAAAATGCTCAGATGCCAATATTATTTTTAAATTACACTTGAAAACTACCATATCAATTTCAACTTTAAATAATTCAAAATAGTTTAATTTTACCATCTTATCAAGAGATTCTCATTCATCAAGTCACTCGTAAAAAAATACTTACATTATCGAATGATTCTACAATAGGACCCCAACTTTAAATACTCCAGTATTTTAAGTACCATACTCATAAACAGAAAATTTATTCGGAACTTAATGAGTACCTACGTTCCAATTACAACCCATTGCAAGGCAAGAACGAGCTTAATAAGTAATTTTATTAGGATTACCAACTGTAATTAAAAGTACTGAAGCGTTTAAGGGTTATATTTTGTACCTGGTTTACGTACGACCTGAGGTTATGTCCAAATGCTGATGTGTGAAAAAGTTATTACTTGGAATTTTAAAATAAAAAAGAAATATGTTTATAGTACCAGAAATTATGCCCAAATAACGTGTCCTGTATATTGAATTCTCTAGAGTGTTTGAAGCGTGAAATTCGTTCTTCAAGCAATGACCCATAGTAGCCAACTTACGAGAAAAAATCAAAATAGGAAAAAGGTAAGTACAAAACATTATAACAGTTTAGAAAATATACGGATGGATTTGGTAAATTATGTACCAAATTAATCCAAAAACTCTTTAAAAATATTTTGTTCGATACAAACATTAAACCAACAAACCATCAATTGTTTCTAAACACGATAATTCCAAAACGAAATTCTCTTTCTTTAGCGGAACATTTTAAGCGTTCAAAATCTGTTTTCATCACGAGTCGTTGCGGTCACAAAAACTGACGAGCCATATAAAAAAGTTTTAGGTTCACCGCAAATGTAACTGAAGTTTTAACAAATTCAGTTCAGTTCAGTGAGCGCGAGGAAATAACGGATAGGCATAAACATTGAATTTTTTTGACGTATTGATTTTACGTCAAAGTTTGTGCTATGGTCGCTAAATAAAATCAAATGTCGGTTCTATAGTTAGCTGAGTGATTTTTTTGGCTTTTAATGTAAGAAGAACTAGTATACGTTGAAGAGAAGTTTAAAACCGTGCACTTAGTTTTTCTCGTTTCATTAAGACCTGTAGTAAGTTTATTTGAAATAGATCATTTACTTTGAGTTACGTATATACCTACATAGCTGTGACTTTGGAAAAAAGAAATTATAAAAAAAATACTTATATTAAAAGACAGGTCCTTAACATGTGATAAATCCGACTTAGGTACCTTCCCGATAGAACATGTTTTGATCACTAGACAAGTAATGTCAAATTCCTATCTTTCGTCACCAAATCAAGAGATAGATAAAATATAACATAACGTGATGACATGATAAACCAGTTCACCACAACACATTATGTAATTATTTTCATCAATTTACATAATAATCCGAATTGAACTAGAAATATTTAGTTATTATACCACAAATGACGACCGTGGTCCCATTATACGTTATTAAATTACCGCCATTTTGATAGCAACGTGAATCAAATAACTGCAAAGTATTAATTACGGCATTAATTATTGTAATATGAAGTTGTTGTGGTGATGTACTGGTTTTTGGTAGAATTTTGTATTATTTAATTAAAAAATATATACGAGTATACCTACATAAAATATTTACTGTCGAACTGCAATATATATGCCCGAATTCTGATGAATTCCATGGGATTTAATTTATATATTTTTGTTCCAAAATATTTTTTGTAAAAGTAACAATATTATTAATTACTTTTTATAAAATAATATCCCGGCAAACAAGGAGACAAGCTAGTCTCTCGGCTACTAACTACTCGGCGCACCCGGATAAAAAGTAGCTATAGTAGTATAAATGGGCTATCTAAAACTGAAATATTTTTTCAAATCGAAGTAGTTCCGGAGATTAGCGCGTTCCAACAAACTCTTCAGCTTTATAATATTAGTTTAGATTTGCATAGTAAAACAGAATCACAAAAAAACCCTTTAATAACAAAGCACTTTCAAATAAAACCCAGGACGTATATTTAAACAATATTATCCTAACCCAAAAAAGTGGCAGTCACCCAAGAATTACGCAAATCCCGATTACATGGGAAATCTATCAAATATTTAGTAAGGCGTGTATTAACCAGATTTAACCAGTTTATCATAGCAAGCAACGTCCCGATATTTTGTTGTTCCCCGGTTTTGACTGCATAATGGAACAAATTTCAATATTTTAATATTTATAAGCAATTCGTTTGTTATTGGGCTGGTTGTTCCTACAGAGTTATTTTTTTAAAGAGCGTCAGTTCTTTTTTCAGGGGATTTTTTAAGGAAAATCTGTGAATCTCACGCTATTATTTGCATTTGAATTATTTTTTTGAAAGGGAACATAAAAGAGGTATTATCCTGAAAGCAAACAATGACGGTGAGATGGTCCATATCGACCTGTTTTTTTGGAAATCCTCCATTGGAGCATGTTTTACGATTTGGCTATCGTGGTTTTTCATTTTATCCTATAAGTATTATTGGATTAAGAAAAATCTAAATGGAAAAATAAAACATATTATTCTGTTTTTCCTATTAAATCATTAAAAAATACATGTTTTGACATAACAACTACCATGTTTTTTAAGATACTAATAAAAATGTTGATTAATGGTGATTTTTATATAACAATTTTAAAACAATTAAAATCCACACACAAATAAAATCACTGCTTATCAAAACAAGCTCCATTCAAGCTCAATTCATAACCACTAAGTCATCAACAACATTTAAAACAACATACCCTTATATTGTAAACACGAGGACACACAAATCATCTTTAGACTTGCTCTCCAATGTGTAATAGGCTTAATTTACTCACGTTGCGTAATTAATAGCCCTCCCCTTCGCGTAATATCTCAGTTGATGACTGATGCCCCCCCCTGCAGGGAAGAATATGGTTGTCTTACGTTGAGCATGCAAGTGGTTTCAGTATTATGATTTATTGTGACAGGGTTCTAGGAAGGGCATTAAAATTGGAGTTATACAAGCTTGTCTTTCGTCGATAACAACAGAGAATTGATTGGTGTAGCAATTTATTTATAGAGTTTCATACCCAAAGGATAAAATCGGTTCCTGTTACTTCACTGTCTATCTATCCATCCGTCTACCACCATGCTGTATCTCATGAACCATGATAGCTAGACAGTTGCCATTTTTGCAAATTATGTATTTCTGTTATAGCTATAAAATCAACTGAAAACTAAAAAAACAAGTATTTCAGGGGTTTCCCAAAAAACAAACACAATTTTCTGCATGTTTTAAAGACGATACGGAACCCTTCATGAGCGAGTCCTGCTCGCACTTTGACAGTTATTTTACATGAAGACAAAATCATATACATTAATAAGGCATCCAAATAATGGTGTCTTTCCTTTTAGCACTACCTATTTCAGATAACATCTTTTTACTAACATTCTATTTTACTAACATTGCTATATTAATAACCTCTCCCAAATACATCCCTCAGAACCAACCCTACGTCAACGAAATAATGTTACCTAAGTACAAACAGACATACAGACATGTACGCAAGCCATTCAGTGAATAGTGCGTATGTAATTGAACGTAGCTCTTGTTTGAACGAATTTGTGTTAATTAAAGACCTTCCTTGTTTATACAAACACTGAATGGTTACTTTGGTGTGTGATTAGTTGAGGTTTTGGGTTCCGATTCTATTTTGTCACTCTAAGGGGTGGTGTACTTAATGGGCAAGCGATGTAGGGTAGGTAAATAAGCGTTTGGCTGGTTTGGAAGAAATGCTAACATGCTTGTGTGTAGGTCCAATACCATCGTGTTTATTTGAACTGTTTGTAAGTGCGCTTTTAGATAAAGGGATGTTGTGACTTAGAGAGTCCATCAAAGAATAAAAACACGTCGTCGTTTCAGCCTAAAGACGTCCACGGCTGGGCAATGGTCTCCCCCAAGTTCGCCACTTTGCTCGATCTTAAGCAACCCGACTAAAAACTAATGAGCATCAAATAAAAAAATATTATCAAAAGTTCTTGAAACTGAACACCAAATTTTCCTCCACAAACTGCTACTACACTACAGAATAAAAGTGAAGTTCTTCAAAAGCCGAAGCTACCAACTAAATAGTTATAGGAGATTAAAACCTCGCGCAGGAGTGTTAGTTTAGTTTCAAAGAAACTTGGAACCCTTCGCAAGTATACAAACATTTGCTTTGGAAGGAAAATAAGGCGCACCAAGTAAAAATGCGAAAAGTTCTCAAGTAAAAAACTACCAGACATTTATCTGTTGATATTTATTATGAGCGTTTATTTATATTTTAAGTTTCGGCAATAAATGTTTGGGATGCCGTAGTTTCTTTCGTCGTTTAACTTTTGAGAAGTTACGTAAAGTTTCTTTCCTAGTTTTATAGGCATTATGTATGCTACTAGTAAGGAGATATTATTGAAAGTTGTGTTGTGTGCGATTTCTTCCGTGTTGATAAAAGATAAAGGAAAGATTTGTTGTGAGCAATTCTGTGTATTAAAGAAATCCTCATAGGTAATTAATGCGGAATTTTGACGAGATCAAGTTTTTTTTAAAGTGTTACTTATTTTTTGTATTTTTTACTTCTATACGTGGCTTTCGCGGCGGTAAGCCATTTGGTGCTATCTGAAATAGACTTCACTATAAATAAGCAGTTATGATTCTATAATTATTTCCTCGTTCGTAAATTTACTGTGTCCTTACTGAACTGGATAAAAAAAAAAATACCTAACTTATGGACGTAAACTGTCGAGTCAAAGCCTAAATACAGCGTAGGAAGACTAAAAGCTCTGATCATTTGCCTAAACTACTCAGCATATCCGACAAAACCAGTAAACAATAATGAGTGCCAATTTAAATAACATATTCGACAGCAACCCTTTTCCTATCCAAAGCAAGACAACCCTAAAACGCTGTCACGTTCAATATTCCCCTTTCCAAAATAGAATGGGTAAACAGAAAAATATCCTGAAGGGAGCGATGACCTCTCGTCATGTTTTATGAATATTTTTCCAAAGGCTACGCGGTGTTGGGTACTGTAACAGACTTCCATGTTTTTGACAGTTAGCCTGTGCATCGTGTTTTTAGCTTAGTTTTTATGCTGGTTTAATTTGGGTCGTTTCGTTGTACACTTCTGTTTGAATGTCCCAGGATGGTTTTAGCGGGAGATGAAAGCTTGGTTTTTGTATAATATTCCTTACACCATCTAGTCTCAAACTAAACTGAGTTTATTCCTCTTATGGGTGATAGACAACAGCTGTTAAAAGTACTTATATAGATACTTTCTGGAATCGAACCCGCCTGCTTCAAAGTGGTATAGATTTTGTAATTAGTAAATCTGCCAACCTCTCTCTGTGTAGTACAAAATAGTAAAAATATCGTTGGGCAAAGCCACATTATTATTTACCTCGAATCTTAGGTAAACCTAACCACAGAGGACTTTGAAGCCATTATTGCCCCCAGAGCACAACCTTAGGTGCTGTACAGATTTATGCAAAAGATATTATTTGTTACTTGAAATATTACCAGTTTTCTTTCATTTTAATTACAACATATTTCCACTACACAAAATAAAAATGAATAATAACAAATTTACTCTATAAAATAGACCACAACCTTCTTTACAAGTAATAGCAAATACTGAAGTAATTAAAGCGAGGATTCCCACTTTTTCTTTCGAACTTTAAGTATCTTGAAGTTCATTAAAATGGCGACACAGTTTCACACGGGCATTTTTGTCGTTAAATAAAAATTAATAAGAGTTATATCCTTATAAAAGTTTTGTGTTATTTTTTGTGCCAGTAGTGTATTAAAAAGGTTTTATATGCAACACCTCTGTGCCCGTAATTGGCTTTTCTTAAAACGATAATGTTATTGCTAGGGGTTGCATTTAAAACTCAGTCGGGTTGGAAATATATTCAAGTATATAAGAACAAATATCTTGAAGGGATGCCTTAAGGTGAAATTCCGACCAGGAAGAGTCCCTCATTTTCTTATAAAGTATAAAGTATATTAATATAGTTCTAGCATCTTGATTATCCTGATAAATAACAAAAAAAAAAAAAATACCAAAAGTAAAATTACGAATTACCCAAATACTAAAAGGTTATTTAACATTATAAACAAACAAAGGGACTCCTGCATTTCATTTACGACTACCCACTTTTCCAGCTGACTTAATTTTCCTTGGAAAGTTATTTGAAAGTTGTTTAAAGAGAGGTTTTCCTTTTGATCTCATCTTTAACCTCGTGTTTTGATAAGATAATTAGTATTAATTCGGATTAAGTGAAAATTGAGGGCGTTGAAAGTTCATTAAAAATATATTTGTACTACCTCCCACGCGAGTGTGGTAGAAATTGAAGCCTTTGTTTGTTCCATTTTCAAATCTTTATGTTCTCGATTATTCCTTAATTAGTTTAGCATAATCCGTGAGTTTTAGATTTAGTTAGGAAACTGCCTCGTTGGTCTAATTGTCGGATAGTACGACCGCTGTGCACGAGGACTTGGATTCGATTTGGACTGAAATCGCTTTGTGGATTTTAGAAACTTTCACAAAGCAACTTGGAGTCTGGAAGTTGGTTATTGGTACACCGGTGCATCGGAAAGCAAGTAAGTGTCATTCCAGTGCCTGATCTCTCTCAGATCGTGTTGGGTTGCCTCCCATCGGGCTATGAGACTAAGGGAATAGGGAGTGCACCTGTGTTTGCGTAATGCTTGTGCCTTATAATATGTCTTGCGCAGCTTGCTGCTCTCCTTATATGAGAACAACTGCCGTAGTTAACAATCGGCTAAGACGCCATTATGGAAACCTATCTTTGACTACCGTATAAACATTTTTTAATCAACGCTTGGAACCAAGTAGGTAATCTAGTATTCCTAAACTGACAAGCATACCAAAGCTTTTCAGTAACACCGCTCCCAAAAATAACGAAACTAACCCAAGTAAGCCACCATTAGTGACGTTATCTAAACACCTGTAACAACTATTAATAAACAACACAATCGCGGAGTAATCCATTACCGCGCGCATCCATTGTGGACGGCATACAATGCGCTCAGTGCACTGTGACACGGCAGCGTGGTGACGGCAGCGGGTAATGTAGCGTGAATTAACGCGAAACCTCTAGAGGCTGAAACTGTTGATATTGTAAATGTGTGTGTTTTGTGTATGTGTTGGTTTTTGGAAGTTCCATCTTTCGTGTTTTGCTCTGGAGTATGGAATATGGTAAATATTGTTATTTTGATGTTCAATGCTTGATTACTGTTATGCAATAAGTAAAATTGATAAATAATGAAAATAAGTTTTGGGGTTATTTAGTGATTCTTTAAAGGCACGAATGGTTAAAGGCAATTTAACTTTTGATTGGACGTACACTAATTTGTGGTTGAATAAACAAAAATCTCACCGTATTTTAATTGCTAGAAAAATCATTTTCTTCGATATAAAGCAGAGCTACAGACGTCTACTCATTACACCAAAGCTGTAACAAACCTTTCAGACACCTTGAAAACCCCAATTCACTGAAATAAAGGCGAGACATACGCACGACTAGGCTTCAAGCGTACTTCACTTGACACGTGTACATGTCGTAGTCATATCGTTGATTTGTTTACTGTATGAAATGCTCGATAATTTCAAAGAATGTACGCATTTCAAGGCACCCCGACTCGGAAACGTTAAAGTTTAAGTTAAAAGGCTTTGTTAAACCACCCACTAAAACCCTAACCACCCACTGTGGATATTTAAAAAAAAACCGGCCAAGTGTGAGTTGGACTCGCGCATGAAGGGTTCCGTACGTTTATTGTATGGGGACCCCTATTAATATATATATTTTTTAATTTTTAGTATTTGTTGTTATAGCGGCAATGGAAATACATCATTTGTGAAAATTTCAGCTTTCTAGCTATCACGGTTAATGAGAGCGTGGAGACAGACAGACAGATAGACGGACAACGGAGTCTTAGTAATAGGGTTCCGTTTTACCCTTTGGGTACGGAACCCTAAAAATGGCGAGCATTTCATGAAGTGCCCAAATCTATGATATGGCTACGACATGCATAACAACACACGATCGTAACGCACGTGTGCATGGACTGATGACATCATTAGCGCACGTGTGTTCAGCTGTTCACAGGTTGGCTACTCAGTGCGGAAAGCAGGCTTGGATTCATTTACGCAATCATCGAATTTGATGGGCAGTATGGAGATGTCAAGTGATTGCAATTCAAGAACCTTACTTCTTGAATTTTTCAGCAATTATTGGTATTTTTTCAATTTCAGTTTTTAACTAAAATCTATTAACTTGTGTTTATGCCAATGACAAAAATACCATAGGCATAGATAGTAGTATTTCTTGTCTAAATTATAACATGTCATTAATATAGAAAATAAGATACCGTCACAAAGAGCAAAGAAACTGGTCTTCTATAGTGTACATACCACATTAAAAGGTTACGAACCCGCAGTAAAGGTTCAAATTTTCCGTCTGCTTCACGAAAAATATTATTCAAAATTTACATTTTACGCTTGTCTATAAAATTCTGGCAGATAGCTGCCAGCAATTTCATATGCCGTTTAGCAACAAAACAAACTAACATAATATAACATGTTATCACTTTAAAATTCGCACGCAAGGGTTGAACACGACAGTATGAAAGTTATTCAGAATAACATTGTCTGGAAGTTAGTCCAGCTGCCCGAACAACATGCTACGTATCAAGGGATAGAAGGAATATGGACATGGCATTATATTCCTCTTTATAATTTTTTTTATCTATATATCAAAATATTTCTTAGAGGCAATTAAACTTTGGTCGATGACATCATCATCATATCACCCTATTGCTGTTTACTGAATGCACAAACCTGCATTATTTTCTGGTTGCTATCTTATTTTATGTAGCACTGCATTATAAGCATCTTTGGTAAAATGGCTGATACGAGTGATCAGAGAAATTGTGAAAAAAATAAAAAAAGAAATTGACCAGTAAGGCATTTTGATTACTAAAAAATCGCTTTAATCCTAGATGGAAAACGCAAAAAGGGGTGTAATAAGTTGGGCCACTATGTTTATCTATCTGTCTGTTTGTCTGTGCGTATCGTTATTTGTGGTGCTGTAGCTCTTAAACTGATATGAAACTCCATAACAAGTAAAATGCTAGATACTGAGAATACTAATCAGTCCTCTATACTTCTTATATACGTACTTCAAGAATAAAATCTGTCAGCAAAATTCTACTATACCTACATTCTTCATTCAAAATTGAACATATCAAAGCCAACCCCCCAACATCTGCTCCCTTCGTACCTCGTACAATTTCATGCAATATTCATGAATGATGCGTCCAGGTGTACCATTACTTCCTGTGGTTTTGAATGTTTTGTACTACACATGTGAATGTTGGTTGAGTCAGTAGATTAATCGACAAGCCTTGCGGTGAATAGTGGTGGGAGGTGGTAGGATTGATGGTCTATTGGTGACGGCTTGGTTACTAGAGGGTTAGGTTAGGATATAGAATGTAAGCTTTGGACGTATGTAAGTGAACTATGCTAGTCACTCAGAAGTTTGACTTTGATGTGGATGCACTAGTGAAACTTTATCAGCAAATCATCTGAAACTAAAGGCCTGTTTACACATTGCGATTTATCTATTGCACGATTACGTTTACACAGTGCGAGTAGCATCTTGCTGCAATAAAATGGCAAGCAACGGGCAATGAAATCGCAATGTGTAAACGGACCTTAATAGTATTATCCTGTCGTTCAATCTGTATACAAGCAAATTGGCTGATATATTTTTTTTCAAATAAGTTAGTAATCCGCCAAATGGAGAGGTATTATTTTATTATATTATTTGTTCACATAATATTTACAAAGAACTTATCTATTTCATAATATTTACACACCTAAAATTACCTAAAACTAAAAAATTGCGTAATCCGCTCAATCTTTTGCAAATAGATTATGAAGATTAGGATTTTAACATCGCCGAGAGGTTAAAAATCAATGTTTTTACAGTAGTAAAAGAATGCTGATTCATGAAAACACGATGACTAAGCATTAATGAAAAACCTGATAATATCTGATCTGTATCTAGCTAAAGATTTATTATTTTGTAAAATAACAAAATTGTGTCGACAATTAAATTGTTATTTGCAAATTTTGCAATCAATTCTTATAACATTGCTAAAAGCTTTGTAAATAATTCTTGCATTGTTCGCTTTCGTTTAATCAACGGCTTATTCTAAATAATATTTACCAATTTCAATTTGGACTTCTACGAAAATTATATTGATTGCATTTACAATCATGTTTGTTTGTGTTTTCATCAAACCATTGAATTTGATCCTCCGAATTTTGTTTTGTTTGTCAAATTACCTAAAACATTTGTAGGGATGGGGATTATTCACACTTTGTAAAATTTTAATACGAATAATGGATATGAAAAGTTGTACATTAACGAAAAGAAAAAATAACATGTCACATCACAAGGATGAAAAATATTTCTACAAACAAAAAAACAAAATAATCCACAGTCGTACGTGATACACGTACTAGGAGCCTTTGAATACAGAAACAGGTGACTTTATAAATGCATTTCTAGTTTCCACAGATGGTCTGATATCTAGAACTAAGATACTTTTGCTTGTACGTAAGCCAGCATAATTCTTTTACAACGTAAATTTTGTTGAATTTGAGATGAAAATTTTAAAAAAATATTTTGTTTCTATTACAAAATACATTCAATTTATGCTCAGATCTGAAATAGACGAATGATTTCACGTTAAACTCGCCTTCAGAAAGCTAAACACCGCTTACTACAAGCCGTTTCAAACAAACATCCACTAACACCATTAGTCAGTCGACTAAATTACTCGATTTGTAATCGAACATCGTAGTCGCATCACTATGGGAGTTTTAAACGAGTTTAGTACAAAGTTGGCCACTCAAAGAGGAAATTAACGGGAATACGCCGATCGTAAATTGGTATTCGTGCGATATATTTTGCTGTTTCTGAATTAGGTACAAAGATTGATTCGCGTGAATCGAGTTAATGTTCGCTTGGTTATGAATGCTCGATCCCGAGTTGCCTTAAACAAGGTTAAAGGGATGTTTTCGTGCTCGATTTTTTTATTACACGTATCAAGTGCCTCGTTTATTGTGGGTATTAGGACCATTTGTTTTTTAAGGGTTCGTTTCCGTAGAAGCTCGTGTTACATTATTAGGCAGTTAAAAACACCTAATCTTAAAGAGGGGTATCTTCACTATAAACATGAGAACAGTATCCTACCAAAAATCCACACACACACACACACACATAAAGACAAATCTTCGTCTTCATAAACCATAACATCATTCAAAACCCCATCCTTAAACTCCCGAAAATCTTGCAGACTACGGATATCCAAAACCATCCGGCTCAAAGGACCATCTAATCAGTATGTGCGGACCACCGCGTGAGTTATGGCCGCGCCCCCGGCATGCATCTGCACACATCATAAATTTGCTTCACTCGATGCTCGTGCGATTTGCGAATACCGATGAGTCGATACGCCTGCTCGTTGCAGATTTAGATCGAGTATTCGAGTTGTATAAGGAAAATTGGTCAAGTGCGTGGGTTTGGAGTGTGTTTGAATTGGGCATGTGTTTTGTGTTCTTTATTTGAATGATATTTTTTTGTTTCTTCTTCTGTTTTTATTGCTTGATCTTCTTTGAATTGTGGGGTACTTAAGGCCAGTTGCACAGGATCCAGATAAAGTGTTAGCTATTTGACAGAGCATGCCATAGAAATGTTTTTAATTTCATACTTTTTCATAGCATGCTGCCTCAAATAGCTATCAAGAAGTCTATCTGGAACCTGTGAAAAGCGGTTAATATGATGCTGATAATGATGACACTTACAATTTCTTTTTAATCTTTATAAGTGTGCAGATTATTATTATATTTTAAAATTCACCAAATACGCCAAAGTGCAAATTTTTGTAGTATATGAAGAAGCAACAACAAAAACTACATTGTATGTTGTATTCAAATATGAATGTTTTGACAAATAACCTTTTTGCATCAGCCATAATTCTTTTCTATAGGTTTCCGGGCAGTTTATCTGCGAGACCCCAAAAACAACGCGATGCAATAAAGATTTTTGTTTATTTCACGTAAAATTTATGACGGGAAATTCCATTAGTGGCCTACTAGTGTTGTCCTAGATTGCAGTGCGTACGATATATTTATTTTCAGGAGTAACAGCAATATTAACTAATGGAACTGTTTATTGCTAAAGTACTTTTTTTACTTAAAATTAGTACATACTTATATATGTGTCACGGTAAATGTGAATATTGCAGTAATTATGTATAATTACCGGGAACTATGCATAATTACCTGTGCTCGTGGTAAAGGTGATTAAAACTTTCAAATTAATCACATTTACCGGCAATTATATAAAATTACCGCACCCCTTTGGTAGATGTAGTCAATAATGAAATCAAACATCGGAATCTAAAATAAAAACAGTTCAAATGAAATCAATATAAATTCAAATGTCCTAAGTATTGTGTTAAATAATGCGTATTATTCCGAAAGTTTATTTATGGCGAAAAAAAAGTACTAAAATATTATCTGAAAGTTAGGTTTTAATGATAGAAACGAATTGCTGTAAATTCGACTCCACGTAGTCTTGTCTGCCCTACCCCTAGAGTGTAATTCAAAATCGCGTAGGCGCGGAGGTGCGAGGCGGGCCGCGAGTTGAGGAGCAGGTGGTTGTAACACTCGCCACCGCGGCTGAGGCTGGCCGGCAGTGCCGGCCAGCAAGCCGAAGCTGCGGTGGTGAGCGTTAGACCTATCTGCGACGATAAGCTCGCGTGGGACCGCCGGAGCCCCGCAGCGCCGGAGCCGTGACAGAAAACATCCTGCTGCAAAAAATTACAAGTTCAGAATCAACTGAAATTTAGGACTTTTATTGAAAACGGTTTTATGTCTTACGTCTATTATTGAATGTTATATTTATGACAAACGGATTTAGGACATATTGGGTCTTACTATAAAAACCACCTAGATTTCAATCCTTAACGAGAGTATTCTCTCAACATTTACCACGGTCGGGCGGGAGTTTTATATAATTACCGGTAATTGTGAATAATTAACTACATTTACCACGTGCGTTGGTAATTATCTATAATTACCGGTAATTATAGATAATTACCGATTGCTTATATTTACCGTAACATATGGATTGACAAAAGTTTAGTACAGTTGGAGTACTTGAAAACGTATTGAAAACCAACAAGTCTTGTAAAAATACAAACATCTCTTCCTTTGAGAAGATGGTTAAAAAGCCAGTCAAAACTTGCTATTGCTATAAAATGAAGATCAATAGTTTTAAATGACTCAATCAACACGCCATTTTTCCAAATAAAATATTTCCGTCCACCACAAGTAAGTACGACGAAAACTTTCTATTTCGGCATATAAAGGCGAAACAGGTCGCGTTGCATTCATCTTTTCTCCTCTCCTCAGAACGAGATAGCTCTACTTTGAGAATAAGGCCCCGAGCGAAAATACGCTTGCTTTGGTTCGAGAAGTGCCCACTCGTCGAAGATCTTATAGATTTCGAAAGATCTAATAGGCCTCCGAGTCTTTGAAAGATGT
This sequence comes from Heliothis virescens, assembly GCA_002382865.2. Taxonomy (NCBI): domain Eukaryota; kingdom Metazoa; phylum Arthropoda; class Insecta; order Lepidoptera; family Noctuidae; genus Heliothis; species Heliothis virescens. Next base: position 11,264,106 of record NWSH02000050.1, on the reverse strand, counting down.
ACTTACACCTTCGTCTGTTGAGTATCTTGGCTTTTTATTGCATTCTTGAGCGTGTTTTGTTTTGTCCGACTGGTTTGTGATGTTTTTGTTTCTGGGTTCCATGCTTTGAGATTTTTTTTGATGGTTTCTGTGATGTTATAAGCGGTATAACAATCTTTTTAAAGCTATGCTCGTTACTTTGTTTACTGTATTGCAGTTTGTTCAGTGTTTTAGTTTTGAAAATTCAAAAGATGCAAAATTAAAATCAAAATCATAAAGCATTTATTCAAAGTAGGCTGAAAACAGCACTATTCGAACGTCAAAATTACATAAGACAGCCCCAAAAACGCCCGCCCTTCACCACTTATAGAATAATCAAAGATACACTTTCATGTTAAATCAAATATTATTTTGCATTTTGTAAAGTATATTTTGTACATTCATCATGAAAGAGTGAATCAATTTAAATTCATGTCCAATGTTAACAAAGTTTCACCTGGTGAAAATAAACAGATGATTTAAAACTTTCAAACATTCTAGTTATACATTAAGAATATTTAGTAAATTAGCCTCACATTTCTTTAGTTTATTTAGTTACTTGGTATTTGAACAAGTTTAGACTTTCTCTTGAGTCTAGTAAATATTTAGTGCAGAAAAAAGAAAAAGCGAAAGCAAACTAATTTTGCCTAATGACGCTTCTGTAAAAGTGAAAACTTAGATAACTTTGAACTTGTACAAATATGTTTTGACCTTTGAATTGCTAATTGGTATTTAAACTTGCAAATAACAATAAAAATAATTGCAAAAATGTTTGCTTTTTTATACTTTATGATTTTTCAAACATTAATCTGCTTACGACTAAACTTTGTTGGTCAAAAAACTCAAGTTAATTATGTAAAATATTTGAAACGATACAAAAAAGAAATAGCCCAATCAATGGGTACCAAAAATAATAACAGTATCATATATATTTATGCTTATTGGGATTTTTACTTAACATAAAGGCAGAGAGGACATTTTACTTCAAAAAAATACATCCTTCCGCTCGTGAAAGTAGCTCGATTATCTCGAACATACAGACGTTAAGTATGGATAACTTATTTGATACTTAAATTAAAAACTCCAAATTAAAAATCTAAAACCAACTTTATATTTTCAGCAACAAAAACTTGCCACTCTCTTGCGCTTTAGGTAAATAAAATATTAGGTATATTAAACAAACAATTAAAAAAAACCTTGATAGATTTTACTACAACACATTATACAAAAAAGTTTATGCAGACTCACCATATCCAAACCCAGCCAAAAGTATGTAGAGCACACATTTTAAATCTCGAACAAAAACCTCATTTTTTCAGTCCCCGCCACGATAAAACAGAAAGCGCGACATTACTTTCCGCTGACGGTACCCGTACGTCCCTTATGCAAAGGCTTAAATTCAAGTCTTTATGACACCATCGGAGCTATAAGAATCTTATATAAAATTCTTGTACGACGAAATTGCCGGGAGTCCGCGTAAATTTTTTACAACACCATTTTTGATATCTCGCGAGTAGGCACTTAATAAAAATTCAACGATGTTGGAACAATCGAGACCGTTACTTTGATGACACCGGTGTGCCTCGCTGCGTTTTGAATATTAGAACGTCTGGCTAAACTAAGCTCTGTGTAATAACGCCCTAGTCGAGACTAATGCTTGCTCTAATTTTCGTGGCTGATGTGATTTCGGAGCTACATACTAATGGCCGTTGCTGTAATATTATATCGTCGTCGTCATCACTGCTGAAACACGTCTACTGTTAGGCAAAGACCTCCCCAAAGTTGGGGGGATTTGCCCATACTCACCGCACTGGGCATGCGTGTTAGTAAGCGCAGAATGAGGTACCTTTAGTTTCAGAAATGCTGCTGCCCATCTCTGACCAAGGAATTTAATATGCCACTTGGTGCTTTAATGTGGTTATACTGCCATTAGTCGGTTAATAGAGTCTCGTCCCTTTTTCAGCAGGGTGCACCACAGGCAGGTGAAATTGGCAATTAGAGATGTTGGTTATCCCGTTTATAAACCATGTTAATTAATAAGAATTATTAAAGATAGTTACTAATTTAATTAATCGAACCGACCTTACCTAGAAAATTAGAATTTTAGAAAGAGCACTAGACAAAAGGTATTTATATTATAGTGTAGCAATTAACTATAAAAGATCTAGTATCATAATAACGGCCTAAGAATCTCATAACTGGTAAGTTATTTTAAAATTATCATGAAACTTACGCATAATAACCTTGACGGGAACTTAAGAACTTTCCCCATCTAAATTTTCGTAGAACGGTGCGAACCGAAATTAATTACAACAGTTTGTGTTTATTTTGGATTAAAATACATTTTAACACGATGTAATTAAGGCATCTACACTTTGAAAATGTATAATGCCCATTTAATTATGTGCTTACTTTTGAAAATAACGTAGTCATTATTATTTTATTTAATAAGCCTTGGTTGAATGTTATAGCCCAGAAGCTAGCAGGTCAACCTACCTGAATCTGTCAAATTTTACCAAACGAACATTAACCTTCCATTATTGTGATAAGGTTGAACATCTATTTAAGCACAGATTGTGTTAGTTTTATGTACTGGCGTCTGCACATAGGTATTTTAGTCATATGGGATTGAATGACCATTAATAGCTGCTATAAAACTCATGATCTAATAAAGCATATAGATACTAAAGTTGATATTCAATTCTTTTAATAGATTTTTTTTCTACTCATTGCTTTCAACATCAATAAATGAAAATATGTTTATTAACTCATTGCTAATAAACATCTTATAATTAAATAATTTTAATAAAACAATATTTTCCGTAAATATAATAAAGGAAAAAATAATTAATTGGATAAAACTAAAGTAATTAAACATCACAAGCCGCAGGTCTTCTTCGTTTAATTGAAAATGAAAATTAAATGTATAAAGACTATTTAAAGTACATAATAGACTATGTATAAAAGGGTAACCTAGGCACCGACAAAGGAAAGTTATTAATTAAAGATAATTGACTTTTTAACAAGAATTCAATTATTTTGTTACAGTTATCCTCAAAGTTTAAGATCCTCTTCTTATTATATCTTGAGTGTCGCTTTGACACCTTCTTATTAAAACTTCACTGATGAGTCGATAAGGATCAAATTAGACACAAAAAGTTTTATCAAATATCGGAATTATTTTAAAAGACACAGCATTTTCGTAGGTGAGACTAAAAAAAATATAAGTATTTCGTTTGAAGTTTTTAGCTGCTTAAAAATAGCTGTTACTCTATTACAATATGGTAGGTAAATAAAGTACCTAACTATATAATTTTATTTTATCTCGTTTGTTTACTTTGGTACAACCTTAATTATGAAGATTGACTTTGAGCAAAAATCATTCAGAGTAAGTGCTATAACCTTCTATAAAATTGAAGAAAACTAATTAATTCAGTACTCTTCAAAACACAAATAACCTTTTTCATGATATGAACATCACGTAATAATATGACGCTTCAACACCTGAAAATAAGAGCCAAAATATATTATTTACTATACTTCATTCTTATTACAAGGCTTGTATATTCATCATCATAATTGACGCCCCGCAGGGTGAAATGTTATGAACTTTGGGAGCCATCATTCTAAAAATTAATAGGTATCTATTCTGTAAGGCTTTATAATATTTCAACGTTGTCTTTCCCCGTTGTTATTAAAATTAAAAAGATATTTCCAAGAATAGATAAACTTCAATTTTGGCTGCTCTTTGTGTTATCATTTTTAGGGTTCCGTACCCAAAGGTTTAAAACGGGACCCTATTACTAAGACTTCGTTGTCTGTCTGTCTCCACGCTGTATCTCATTAACCGTGATAGCTAGAAATTTTCACAAATGATGTATTTCCGTTGCCGCTATAACAACAAATACCAAAAATTCAAATATACGCGTGAAACCGCAAATTATAACTTTGTTATTCATACATTTGTTTATTTATTTGAATTTACGAATTTACGAACCGTTTGGGGTTGAAACCCTCGGGTCGTGGGGTCCGAATGCCCACACTATTTTCAAAGAATTATCTAGGCGGCTGGTTGACGCTACCCGTGACCAAAAGGCTGGCTTTTACCTAGGTCAAAGATTAAGCATTGCTATCCAGCGTGGCAATGCTGCCAGCCTTTTGGGCACGCTCCCAGTCGACAGCGATGGGGAGGAATTTTTTGACGCTTTTTAGTTTTTAGTTCTTAGTTTAAGTTTTTTTTTTGCAATAGTGTAAGTATGTTGTAAATATATGTATGTCGGGACCCGGCGTGCGGCAGCAGGTACGGTTGATGGTACTCCGATAGCCGAAAGGTGTTCTACGGCGTGGGTAAAGCGGGCGAGGAAGTTGAGACATCACTTGATCAGCAAATCAGTTTTATTTCACACAACAATTCGTTATCACAATTTTCTAATTCNTGGTTGACGCTACCCGTGACCAAAAGGCTGGCTTTTACCTAGGTCAAAGATTAAGCATTGCTATCCAGCGTGGCAATGCTGCCAGCCTTTTGGGCACGCTCCCAGTCGACAGCGATGGGGAGGAATTTTTTGACGCTTTTTAGTTTTTAGTTCTTAGTTTAAGTTTTTTTTTTGCAATAGTGTAAGTATGTTGTAAATATATGTATGTCGGGACCCGGCGTGCGGCAGCAGGTACGGTTGATGGTACTCCGATAGCCGAAAGGTGT